>BPTQ01000001.1:316705231-316902731 GCA_019973895.1 Chrysanthemum seticuspe | reverse complement strand
AAGATGCTTCACGTTGATAAGATCAAAGCAAGAAAATAATAAGAAAATATGATAAATATTAAAGTTGGTATTTGAGATGCGTTTTGTTGTAACAAATAAACAAGAAGTTATTATAAGTGGGAAACATTGAATATGATATGTATTTCGGTTGCTGAATCATTTTGGATGTTTTTTCATGTTGACCGACTCGACTCCCAATTAAACGATTAAGATAAGAATATAAAATTATTAAACAACAATTATCACTTACCGAATAAGTGTGAGGCCATTAATAGGCTATCACACGGTCCCTAAGATATGCCCTTTCATTTCTCGACTTCCAAAAAAAAAAAAAAAAAGGGTATTCCAAGAGTTGCGTTTTCTTTTTGTTCAGTTTTAGGGGAAAAAAAAGAAAAGAAAGTTAATTGCATTTTTGGTCTTTTGTTTGGCTAAATTGCAGGTTTTGTCTCCAAAACTTTGAAAGTGCAATGAAAGTCCTCATTTTAAAATTTGGGTTGCATTTTTTGTCCTTATCGGTATGCAATGACCAAATCACCTTTGTCTTTTTCTGAAGAAGACAAATGGTATTTTAATCATTTAACATTATCCAGTGACCAGAAAATGCAATTCAAATTTTAAAATGAAGACTATCGTTGCATTTTTAATGTTTTAAAGACCAAACATGCAATTTGACCGAACCACATAGACCAAAAATGTTTAACTCTAAAAAGAATCTAAAACTAGTTTTGTGTCACTATTAGATCGTGTGATTTCATATAAATCACGACACGTATTCAAAGTTAAATGGATGTTTTACCATACTTAAGTGATAGTTTGTGAAACTACATTATTTATTTGAGAAATGATAGAGGGATTTAAAGTTAGGCCTTAACTTAGGCCAAAAATCAAATGTCATCATTTTGATTGCTACAGACATGGATTCACTTATGTTGCAACCTATCAAGATGATGACACTTAATTTTAGACCTAACTTTAGGTCTAACTTTAAATCCTTCTATCATTTCTTTATTTATTTTTAATCGATATTTATTTTATTTTATTTTATTTTATTTTATTTTTTTTCATCATATTAGACAAGTGAATCCGACAAATTAATTTTTATTTATTATTATTTTTATTTTTTTTTTCCAATTTTGAAAAGCGTGTTTAACATATTAGACAAGTGGGATTAGAAATTTAGTACATCGAAAGTACTTCACGTGATATCCTCCATTAATTATGCCTTACATATCGTTGGTATTCTATTTTTTTATTCTATGAAGGTATGACCGAGAATATTAAAAATCGTGAACGAACGCATAAACTAATGCACGCTTAGAGGACTAGGGGTTATAACAAGCAAACCATCTTCATTTGGAGTTTACGGATGTCACATCATTTTTACATCATTATAACAAACCTCCACAACTAATCACAGCTAACCCCTTTTACTCACAACAAACTTCAACTTACTCATTTGGGGCTCACCATTTACAACTTTATTTTTTTTTTTTTAAATTTTCAAATAAACTAAATTTATTTCATTAATAATTAAAATACATTAACAACATAGTAATTAGAAAAAAATACGATACGGGAAAAAATACAACACATACTAATAATAAGAAACCTAAACATTTTACTAGTCATCTCTTTCGGCATATTTCTTCATTATTCTTTCTTCTCTTTTTCGGATGATCTCTGCTTTTGCCGGGTCAGTAGTCAAATTGGGATCTATCATGAGAAACTTTATCTCCTTCATCAATAACGCATCAATTTCCTTCTTCCGCCTCGCCTCTTAACAAGCCATTTGAACATCGGCATTTTGCGCATACTTTTCGGATAATTGTCCCGAAAAAGTACACGATTGACTTCCACCGGAGCTCGCAGCGCTCGACGTTGAAGTCGACTTTTGTTTCTTTGCAGCTCGACTCTTTCTGCAGCCATCTCTTTCAGGACGAGGTCGTTTGTCCGGGCCGAATATATCCTCGAGACATGTAATGTCAATCGGATCATCGGCATCCCACTTCGGGTAATTTTTCAAATCTCCCAAGCGTGAACATACCCGAACTCCTTCCCACCAATGCGTTGCTCAAAGTTCAGTTTCGCATTCTCGAGATGATCGTGGTCATTTTCACCACTTCTACGCTGCAAATGTTAATAAATAGCGTTGAATTTTTGGCAATCACCGTTAATCCTCGACCATTTACCCGTGATCATATTTTTGGTACGAGGGTCATCGGTAGTCTGATCATTGAACATCTCCATAATGTCGTTCCAAAAGAAATATTCGGAACGGTCATTTCCCATATCTCTATATTGCGAAATTTCTATCCAAATTTGCGCAAGAAACTTTTCTTCAACCTTGTTTCATTTCCTCCTGTCTGCCTGGCCTACGACTTCCACATCATCGTCATCGTCTGCGTCCAAATCCACAGCTAGTTTTGATTATTTTTTTTGCCTTCGTCTTTTTCCCTTTACCTTTGGTCGGTTCACGTGCTTTTGGTACTTTGAATTGTGTACCGAACGGTTGTGATTCAATTTGGGGAAATGTTGGAGATTGACGAAACTGTGGAGATTGATGAAACGTTGGAGGTTGTGACGGGTTAAAAAACTGCGGTGTCAGAAATCGTCCGGGGAAATTTGCGAATCCTTGTTGAAACGCATATTGTTGGTTAAGAAATATTTCTTGGGGAGACGGGTTGAAATTTTGCGAGGAGAGGGTAGACGGGTTTGAAGAACCCCCATATTGTGGTGGTTTGAATTGAGGAGGTTCGTGAAATACCTTCCGTTATTCGGGTTTTGAGACATTGTTTTTTTTTAACTAGAGATATAGAGGGTTTATAAAAGTTGGTTGAATTATAGTGAGAAAATTGGTGGTTTATGGTTTGGTATATATAGGGGTGTTAAGTTTATTTTAAAAATATATATAAAAAAAATAATAATAAAAAAAGTATCCTTTAAAAAACGAATACAATTTTGAAATTGAAATGTAAAGTTTGGTTTGTCATGTTAGGAGCTTCGTTGTGCAGAAGGCGAGATGCCTAACGGCGAGTGACCGCAAACGAGCATGGTGTCGTGGCAAGCCATAACGTGCCCGACACCTAGTGCTCTTAGTTGTGAATTGAATAAGTCTAAGAGCACACGGTATAATAACCGTGTAGCTCGCGTTAAGGTTTAACGCTGGGGTGTTAACCCCCGTTACCCACACCGGAGGTGGCGTTAATGGCACGTTAACGAGGTCACGTTAAGAGCATATATGGCAAGCCAGAATAAAACTTAAAATAAAAATTACGTTACCCGCCGCCCCCCCCCCCCCCCCCCCCCCCCCAAACGGCTACTAGCCGTTGGGGTTTTAAAAAAATTCATTTTACACCCCTCCCCCCTCCTTGTTTCAAATGGCTAGTTTGAATTAAAAAAATCAAAACCATTTTTTTACCACTATAAATACCCAAATAAAACACCATTTTTTTCACACTTTCACTACTTAATCCACTCAATCTTATACTTCCATTTACTAAAAAAATGTCGGGAGGCAACAACAACGATGATTCATTCACGAATCTTCTTGGTGGGTGGAATACCTCAAACCTGTGTTCATCTTCAAACCCCGAATGCGGGTTCATCTCATCACCCAACATCTCTTTTCCCAACCCACTAGGCTTGTCGATCCAAGATCTTTTCCTACAACATCAACAATTTATGTTTTGGAAACAAAGTCAACAAAACACACTAAACACTAATTTTCAAAATCTACAATTCTCACAACACTCACAACATTCAAAAACTAAAACACATGATGTTCCCGAAACACCCATGTCTCCTCCAAAGCCCAAAAGTCGTGGTAAAAGAAAGTCCAAAAATCCAAAGACCCCGAAACAATCGATGAGGATGACGAAAATCTCAACTGCGCCCCTGGACGTTGGCAACCAAAAGAGGAAGAATTACTTGCCACGTGTTATCTAGCTGCTACGGAGGATCCGGTTATCGGGCGTGCACAAGATCGTGATACGTTTTGGCATCGGGACAAAAATGAGTTCAATAGACTCAATTTTCAACAACGCACCAAGGATATGATAACAAGCAAGTGGAAAACGTTGAACCGTGATTGCTCAAAATTCAACGCGTATTTCAAACTTGTGCAACGGGAACAAACAAGTGTGGAAAGTGAGATGGATGTCCTCAAACGGGCGAAACAAATGTATCGTGACGAGCACAAATCCGCCCGTTAACTCTCGAGGAGGCTTGGGAGGTTTTGCGTAAGCATAAGAAATGGGACTCGCCGGAACGGGTTGAGTTAATCGGCGATGTCCCAAGCCAAACAAATGAGGCTTTGTTTGGTCATGATGAACAACCACGCCCCATGGGAAAAAAAACGTGCTTCCAAGAAAGCAAGATCTGATAGCACGACAAGTACTGGGGGAGCGAGCATCGGAGGAACGAGCTCGTCAAGCCAATTCACCGAAACTATGACAAACGAGTATCGTATCAAACGTGAAACCGCCCAAGCGGCGTGTCTGGCCACCCAAAGTAAAAGATGAAACGATAACAAGGTTGGAAGAGATGAAATTTTTTATGATTGACACTGAAGGCAAAGATCCAAATGTCGTGGCTTGGATCAATGAAGAAAAAGACCGAATCATCAAAAAATATAACTTGCAACCTCGTCACTAGATTGTATTTTCGCCAATTCCTTTATGTTGTAGTTTAATTTGCAGTGTGTTTTTTTTTTTTTTTTTTCGTTGTAACCTTTTTTTTAATTTCGTATTGTAATATGTTTTCAAATTAATGATATATTTTTTAATAAATGAAGTGTTTGTTTTACATTAGGGGTTGAATTTGAAAATATTTGAGTTAAAGTTTAACTTGAGAATGTTATGATAAGAGGTTTTTTTTCGTTAAGTTAAGGTGAAATGTTAAAACTGATGTGACGCTGACGTGACAAATGTTAAACATTAACAACTGCAAGCTGCAGTGAGTTTTAAAAAGGACTATAAAACATCAAGTTCAATGAATTAATACTATAACATTTCAATAATAATTTTGATTTAAAAATTTCATAGACATTACTAATTATTAAATGAGAAAAGTCTTAAAATGTGTAAAATAGTGAGTTCGGTGAATCACCATGCATAACACAATAATTTTATTATTATAACGCATAACCAACTTTCAAAGTTTGTCTTACAATACCAGGGTTTTAAAAGGCGCATCTTAGCGCCGTTAGGGTGCCGCTAAGACGCGAGTGTGGCTTCGAGGTTACGTAACAGACCAAGGTGTCTTCTTAAGGCGTGGCGCGTGATGAGGCGCAAAAAGACGCGATAAGGCCGGCCTTAGTGCGAGGCGTAGCGCCTTATTTTGAACCTTTTAAAGGATTTACTAGGATTTGGGCTAGAATTACCGAATTATTGATATAAGGGATTTGGGCTTGGGCATGGTAACTTATTTTAAAGTTTTTAACTTATTTCTATAGTTCTACCACTCATATAATGACTGAATAATGTTTTGAAGACTACTTTGATGAAGCACATTTTATTTAAATAAATGACAAAAATGTAAGGATAGTTTAGTTTTTTTAGTTTATTTCTTATGTATAACGCTTTTTGTAAACTTGATGTATTATATATATATATATATATATATATATATATATATATATATATATATATATATATATATATATATATATATATATATGTGTCTGTATGAAATATGATATAAATATAAAAATCTATAAAAAAATTTATGCCGCTTTGAGTCACGCTTTAGAAAACGCCGTAGCTTCGCTATGGCTCGTAAGGCTTGAGGTTTGGCTTCCACGCCACGCCTCACGCTATTTATAACCTTGCAAAATTCATAATTTGACATATCTTAATCTTAACTATATAAAAAGAAAAAATGATCAAAGTTCAATTGTTGAATGTTGAAAAGATGGTCAAGTTAAACTATTGTAATGAATTCACATCACACGATTGGCAACTGATAAGGTTTTAAAATGTACCTTTTTGAGGGGTCGTTTAAGCCTTTATTTGATCACTTTTGTATCCGTTATTACTTAATATCGTTCCTTTTCACTTTTTAGGTCTCTTGAAGGCAAATTGCTGGAATGGCACTTATTTGGACGAAAAGGAGCGGATATGTCACACCCTCGCCAGAGGCGGAAACACGAGGTGTAACGGAAGGGAACATAAGCACAAGATAATAGAACATACCAACATTAATATTAAAAAGAAATATTACACCATTACAATACCAGTTTAGCCGACATCGGCGAATATATTACAAAACTTAGATTCCAAAATATATGTTTTATACATAATGATTTATATTGACAAGTGAAAACTTCATTATGCAAGACTTGGTAGAAAAAGCTTACTAACGATCACCTGAAATGCATGAGAGAAAAACGGGTCAACTATGAAAATAGTTGGTGAGTAAACATGTTTAGCAAAATAAGAAAACTAGTAAGAAATATTCAAAGCTTTCGGTCGACGAAAATGGTCCGCAAAGCAAAGGCATTGTAAATCCACTCAGTTCCAAGTTCCGCCCATACAAAACTTGCAACCTGTGTGTTCACAACCCACTGCCAAAAGTAGCATGTCAAGTAGTCAAGTATAAGTGGTCATAATAGTTCACAATATAGTACCAAGTATATAATAAATCAGAGATGCTCCGAACATGGGAGACTTTGCACTGCTCCAACAAGGGAGACTCCTTTGTCACTCGACCACCTAGGCGAGAATTATTGAGAACGCTCCACCAATAAGGCGAGACTTTATAGTGATGCTCCGAACATGGGAGACTTTGCACTGCTCCGAACAGGGGAGACTTAAATTGAAAATGCTCCGTTCCCATAGGGAGACATTTTGCTCCGGACCGGGGAGGCTTTAAGTTGATACTCCGAACATGGGAGACTTTATAGTGATGCTCCGAACAGGGGAGACTTTGTACGCTCCACCAATAAGGCGAGACTTTTAGGGTCATAGCATGTACGGTTCAATAAGTTCAAATAAGTAATAGGTTCGTAATTAAGTTCAAGGATTTGATTCGAGTTCACAAGTTCTAGTCAAACTAGTTAATAAAAGTAGTAAACAATTTAGCTCAAGAAAGGTTCATGCATTTCGCCCCAAAATATAGTAAAAACGGAAAAAGGGGGTTGTGATTACTCACTTGGTAAACTGGTGTGATGACAAGAGTGAGTACACTGAGGTATAATGTGATGTGTTAACCGGGACCTATTACGAATGATATGATATGCAATGAGTTGCAATGTAATGTTATGCATGCATTTCGTATGTTATTTATACCATTTGCGAGTTTTGAAAATAATACTTATCGTCGAAAAATACTCTTTTGACGTCTTGACCCTTCAAAAATGACTTTACAAGTTTTTACGTCAAAATGTCATCCTACAATGGTTTCGTAATGATTTATGGTGAAATTATCACTTTTCGTCGCAAAACAATGTCGTCGGAATTTTCATGAAATTAACAAAAATGGCTCCGAAAAACTAGTCGTAAAATGGTGTACGTCGAACGTTAGAGAACGAACTCGACGGTTTTGGAAAGTTTGTATCGAAATCTAGAAGTTTCAGTTCAGGAGTTTTCGTCAAAAAGGTCTCGAACATAGAGATAATAAGGGTTAAAGATAGTGATTTTGGCTAATTGTTATGTAAAAAGTGAGTTTCGGCCAAGTTTAAACATCCATAAATAATTTATTACAACTCCGCTTTACAAACAGTTTGTCGTCTTAGAAAATATGCTCGGTGATCTTAATTTTATTAGAAGACATTTCGTTGCAAAAAGTTCCACATCATGGTTAAAAACAGCCCTCAACATGGACGTTTCAGCTACCGTAACACTTGTATCGTAAAAATAATATAGTTTTTCAGAAAATAATAGTTACGGCAATTTTTATGAAAACGTGCATATCTTTGTCGTTTCAAATCCGTTTTCTACGTATTATACGTCCTTAGCTTCGCATCGAAGTATACTAATATATTTTTGACAAGTCGAAATAATTTATGAAGCTTAAGGCTCGTTTTTGACCCGTACAAACCAAAAATAGTATGCTGAATTTTCTGAAAAGTATATATTTCGTCGTCAACTTGTAAAATCCATAACTTCTTCGTTATAACTCCGTTTTAATCCGTTCAAGCGGCCACGGATTCGTTTTAAAGTATATTTTCTAATTATCAAGGCCAAAAGGTCGTGCCTACTGTCGGTTTTTCCAGAAAATCAAAACAAGGACAGAACACTTTATATACATATCGAAAATAGTTTTTCTCGGACAAAACCTATTCTAATCCCTTCAAATCAACTCCAAAGCTAATCTAACCCTACCATACACCTTCTTAGGGTGTCATGGGTTCCTAATCATCAACAAGACCAACATATATCAAGGGGATAATTATAGGATGACCATTTATATATATAACTCTAAAATCAATGGAAAAATGGTATAAACAACACAAATCATGCATGCTTGCTCCAAAAATGAAGAGATACATATGAGATGAAAAGGAAACATGAAAAATGAAAGAAACATGCTTACTAGTTAATATGATGAGGTGCAAAGAACAAGGTTAGCCTAAATACTCTAGGTTTTTATTTCAAAACCTAAATAAGAGTATTATCTAGATTGATAATTATGCTTGAACTTGAAAAATGATGATCCCTTTGTAAAAGCATCCATGGCCGGTTCTTGAAGGGTAGAAACAAGAGAGAAGAAATTTGGTTTGCTTGCATTATTGTTGAATGAGGTGATTGAATGAAATGTGTTGAAATATTTGGAGTATAAAACTAACTTTCAAAGAAAAATGAGACCAACCAATTAATGCATACACTTCCCCCCTAGAACCGGTTTTGGGGGGAATGTATCTCACCAAATACATTTTTTTTTTTTTTTTTTTTATAAACTTGTGTATATATAATTGCTAGTGTAATTATTGTGAGAAAATGTAGAAAAATGTATAAGTAATGATAAATGGAGATTTTTGGTACAAGTAAGTTTTTAATAGATCAAAATAGAATGTAATGAGATCATAAAAATTATAAAAATACATTCCTTGTAAAATTTGAGTGATAAAATAATTATCGTGAAATATTTAAGAAAACGTCGTAATAATTTAACTTTAACGATTTATGTACCAAATAAATTTAAAACATTAGGTAAAGTCAAAATATAGTTTTTATAACTAAATGTAAGTATAAAAATATATCGGGATCATTTTTAGAAGTAACGGATTAAATATTCAAAATAATAACTCACGCGATAACGTTTATTAAATATAAAAATTACGCGTTAAATGTGAAATCAAATGCCATGAATGAATTAATATGATGCATATTTAATTTAAGAAATGACCGGAATTTGAGAATTGTGACATTCTTCCCATGTCAGCGGAATCACGTCCCCGTGATTCGATTAACGATACTATGGTCCGAACCTCGACAAGAGTTCTAAAAGTTCATGATCGTACGAACAGTCTAAATGATCATATCAATGCCCATGCGTACAGGTTCCCCATTCAACTAAGTACGTGCCCGTGATTAGATTGGATAGGGTAAACTTGCCCAATATCGAACGTAGCTCTCAAAAGACCTTTAGGTAGTCGATTCTAATTTAATCCCACAACTCATCAAACAAGAACTGTCATGAGATTAAACTAAACCGACTTGAGTAAACTTGTCTCTTAGCTTGATTTTCGCAACTCATCAAACAAGAACTGTCACTAGATCAAGCTAGGAAACAAGTTGTTAGAAAGATAGGAATCAACATCCTTGAATGAAGTCTTTTGAAAGATTCGCTCGATATTGGATTTGCTTACACAAATCAAATCAAATCAACAAAATATATAATAACTAAGGTCGATATCAATAGGTCTCAAATTAATCAATGACGTGAACGTGGTAAGAATCGGAAGGAAGCTATGCACTCAAAATTATGTCGAACAGAAATAAGGTGGTTGTTCAAAAGAATGTACCCGTTACGCGTTGCGGGCTTCCTCGGTGCCCAGATAGAATGCTCGACCACGTGCGGGAGGAATTTCAATGTTCTGATCTTGTGGGCCTTCTATTGCCAACGCCAGGTTTGGACGATTACCTCCTTGATTGGGAGTTCTTTTCAGCTTTGGACAGGTATTGCGAAGGTGATCTAGACTTCCACACTCGTAACATGCTTTTCTCTGTCCTTGATTTCCAGTTCTGTTTGAGCAATTTCGCGCGAAGTGGCCCCGTCTGTCCACATTTGCCACACTTTCGGCAGTCTCCTAAATGATGATAATTACATCGAGTACACAAAGGATGTGGACCTGTATATCTTTTGCGCCCCTGGTTGGTCGCCCCATAGTTCTGGGTTATTCGCTGCCTCTTGTTTTGCTGATTCTGGTCTCGGCTTCCCTGGTGATCCTCCTGTCGCTTTCGTCCATTGTTTGAAGTACCTTCTCCGTTGTTGGTTCGTCTAGCATCGAGATGTATTATAATTTGGGTGAGTAGATCCGCTATTCCAGTAGCGTTGTTGTCTGGATTGTCATTGTTGTTTGGGTTGCCGTTGTTGTTGCCTCCTGAGCGTGTGTTTCTTGCAGCCATGATCCTACAGTGGACCAAAACATCGGGTTGAGTAAACGACATTCGAACGAAGTCAGATGAGGTGCAGAACGGTGGTAATGTGTTATAGTGATCGAAACATGACAGGAACAGAGACATGCTATGTCTAACAAGTCGAAAGATGGAGAAGAGAAGATATAAACAAGGTACGGTAATGTAGACGTGAACGTAAAAACATGCCATGCATACCCACCCGACCAATGCAACTTCAGGTGACCAGACTTTAAAGAATCGACTAAACATGATTTAAAACTACCACTCTTATCATTGCATGGTTCTTCATAAATTAGATATAGTTGATCAGGCTATGTATAATTTATGAGTAACAATGCAACGATAGGACTAGTTGACTCGAATGGTGTTCAATGTTTAATAAAATAATATACAAAAAAAAAAATTATTCCGGTTATAGCTGTGATTTTTATTTTTGAAAAATCGGCATTCTCTATAACCTTTGGCTCTGGTACCAATCTGTCACACCCTCGCCGGAGGCGGAAACACGAGGTGTAACGGAAGGGAACATAAGCACAAGATAATAGAACATACCAACATTAATATTAAAAAGAAATATTACACCATTACAATACAAGTTTAGCCGACATCGGCGAATATATTACAAAACTTAGATTCCAAAATATATGTTTTATACATAATGATTTATATTGACAAGTGAAAACTTCATTATGCAAGACTTGGTAGAAAAAGCTTACTAACGATCACCTGAAATGCATGAGAGAAAAACGGGTCAACTATGAAAATAGTTGGTGAGTAAACATGTTTAGCAAAATAAGAAAACTAGTAAGAAATATTCAAAGCTTTCGGTCGACGAAAATGGTCCGCAAAGCAAAGGCATTGTAAATCCACTCAGTTCCAAGTTCCGCCCATACAAAACTTGCAACCTGTGTGTTCACAACCCACTGCCAAAAGTAGCGTGTCAAGTAGTCAAGTATAAGTGGTCATAATAGTTCACAATATAGTACCAAGTATATAATAAATCAGAGATGCTCCGAACATGAGAGACTTTGCACTGCTCCAACAAGGGAGACTCCTTTGTCACTCGACCACCTAGGCGAGAATTATTGAGAACGCTCCACCAATAAGGCGAAACTTTATAGTGATGCTCCGAACATGGGAGACTTTGCACTGCTCCGAACAGGGGAGACTTAAATTGAAAATGCTCCGTTCCCATAGGGAGACATTTTGCTCCGGACCGGGGAGGCTTTAAGTTGATACTCCGAACATGGGAGACTTTATAGTGATGCTCCGAACAGGGGAGACTTTGTACGCTCCACCAATAAGGCGAGACTTTTAGGGTCATAGCATGTACGGTTCAATAAGTTCAAATAAGTAATAGGTTCGTAATTAAGTTCAAGGATTTGATTCGAGTTCACAAGTTCTAGTCAAACTAGTTAATAAAAGTAGTAAACAATTTAGCTCAAGAAAGGTTCATGCATTTCGCCCCAAAATATAGTAAAAACGGAAAAAGGGGGTTGTGATTACTCACTTGGTAAACTGGTGTGATGACAAGAGTGAGTACACTGAGGTATAATGTGATGTGTTAACCGGGACCTATTACGAATGATATGATATGCAATGAGTTGCAATGTAATGTTATGCATGCATTTCGTATGTTATTTATACCATTTGCGAGTTTTGAAAATAATACTTATCGTCGAAAAATACTCTTTTGACGTCTTGACCCTTCAAAAATGACTTTACAAGTTTTTACGTCAAAATGTCATCCTACAATGGTTTCGTAATGATTTATGGTGAAATTATCACTTTTCGTCGCAAAACAATGTCGTCGGAATTTTCATGAAATTAACAAAAATGGCTCCGAAAAACTAGTCGTAAAATGGTGTACGTCGAACGTTAGAGAACGAACTCGACGGTTTTGGAAAGTTTGTATCGAAATCTAGAAGTTTCAGTTCAGGAGTTTTCGTCAAAAAGGTCTCGAACATAGAGATAATAAGGGTTAAAGATAGTGATTTTGGCTAATTGTTATGTAAAAAGTGAGTTTCGGCCAAGTTTAAACATCCATAAATAATTTATTACAACTCCGCTTTACAAACAGTTTGTCGTCTTAGAAAATATGCTCGGTGATCTTAATTTTATTAGAAGACATTTCGTTGCAAAAAGTTCCACATCATGGTTAAAAACAGCCCTCAACATGGACGTTTCAGCTACCGTAACACTTGTATCGTAAAAATAATATAGTTTTTCAGAAAATAATAGTTACGGCAATTTTTATGAAAACGTGCATATCTTTGTCGTTTCAAATCCGTTTTCTACGTATTATACGTCCTTAGCTTCGCATCGAAGTATACTAATATATTTTTGACAAGTCGAAATAATTTATGAAGCTTAAGGCTCGTTTTTGACCCGTACAAACCAAAAATAGTATGCTGAATTTTCTGAAAAGTATATATTTCGTCGTCAACTTGTAAAATCCATAACTTCTTCGTTATAACTCCGTTTTAATCCGTTCAAGCGGCCACGGATTCGTTTTAAAGTATATTTTCTAATTATCAAGGCCAAAAGGTCGTGCCTACTGTCGGTTTTTCCAGAAAATCAAAACAAGGACAGAACACTTTATATACATATCGAAAATAGTTTTTCTCGGACAAAACCTATTCTAATCCCTTCAAATCAACTCCAAAGCTAATCTAACCCTACCATACACCTTCTTAGGGTGTCATGGGTTCCTAATCATCAACAAGACCAACATATATCAAGGGGATAATTATAGGATGACCATTTATATATATAACTCTAAAATCAATGGAAAAATGGTATAAACAACACAAATCATGCATGCTTGCTCCAAAAATGAAGAGATACATATGAGATGAAAAGGAAACATGAAAAATGAAAGAAACATGCTTACTAGTTAATATGATGAGGTGCAAAGAACAAGGTTAGCCTAAATACTCTAGGTTTTTATTTCAAAACCTAAATAAGAGTATTATCTAGATTGATAATTATGCTTGAACTTGAAAAATGATGATCCCTTTGTAAAAGCATCCATGGCCGGTTCTTGAAGGGTAGAAACAAGAGAGAAGAAATTTGGTTTGCTTGCATTATTGTTGAATGAGGTGATTGAATGAAATGTGTTGAAATATTTGGAGTATAAAACTAACTTTCAAAGAAAAATGAGACCAACCAATTAATGCATACACTTCCCCCCTAGAACCGGTTTTGGGGGGAATGTATCTCACCAAATACATTTTTTTTTTTTTTTTTTTTTTTTATAAACTTGTGTATATATAATTGCTAGTGTAATTATTGTGAGAAAATGTAGAAAAATGTATAAGTAATGATAAATGGAGATTTTTTGTACAAGTAAGTTTTTAATAGATCAAAATAGAATGTAATGAGATCATAAAAATTATAAAAATACATTCCTTGTAAAATTTGAGTGATAAAATAATTATCGTGAAATATTTAAGAAAACGTCGTAATAATTTAACTTTAACGATTTATGTACCAAATAAATTTAAAACATTAGGTAAAGTCAAAATATAGTTTTTATAACTAAATGTAAGTATAAAAATATATCGGGATCATTTTTAGAAGTAACGGATTAAATATTCAAAATAATAACTCACGCGATAACGTTTATTAAATATAAAAATTACGCATTAAATGTGAAATGAAATGCCATGAATGAATTAATATGATGCATATTTAATTTAAGAAATGACCGGAATTTGAGAATTGTGACAGGATATACGAAGAAAATGGCCAAAGTCAAGAATCGAGACACTCAAGCTGCTGAATGACAAGGTGACGGCGTCACAGCTTATACGCGACGCCGTCGGAGTATTTTGTGACGGCACAGAAGCCAAAATCCATATTTTCAAGTGACGGTGTCGGGCTTTAAAAGAGTAGGCCGTCGCAACTCAGACGGCCTAGATTCAATCCAGACGGCGTCAGAAGCTGAAGAGGACGGCGTCACAAGCACAAGGTGACGCCGTCGCAAGACTAACGTGGCCAAGACGAAACCCTAATGACAGCGATCCTACGGCGTCACAAAACATAAGGTGACGCCATCGCAGATGTAATCTTATATATAGAATCCGAATTTTTCAGTATTTGCGTGTAGTCTTTTGGAGTAAAAACCTAAACCGAACCAAGGTTGTATTGTACAGTATTTTAGGGTTCCAAACCCTATCTTACATCAAGATAAGTGCTTTACTTCATTAATTCAATTATGTCTTTGATTATTTGTGTGTATGCTTGCATGTTCTCCATGTCTGGCTAATTTACTTGTGTATTTGCTTAGGGAATATGAAACTTAATTACTGAATATTGATTGGTTGTCTCTTATCTTAGTTGTTAATGATCTAGTAATGCAATAGGTCATTCGTTGTGTACTTAATGCTTGATTAATCTTTGTGAACCTTAGGTTATAGCACCTTGAGCGGTTGTAAGCTAAACTATCCAAAGAGGCCTTAGAGTTAGAGTTTAAGATCCCTAGTGGTATTTTGTAGACGAGACCCTTTGGTAACTTCAAAGAGTTAGAGATAAACGCATACCCTACAACTTTAGACACACAACGCGATTATGACTAAGGACGTGACAATTCAACCACCAATAGGAGATAATTAAGGAGTAGTAAAACCTAAGTAAACACATCTTTAAACTATCATACGAGCACACAATAATTAGACATAGACTACATACACCTTAGATTAGATAATTAGATAAGTAGAGTAATTGGTAGCAATACCAACCACCAAATCCAAACCCCGAGATTCGCACTTTTCCATTTCCTAAAAAAACATAAAAAAGATAAAAAAAAAATAATCTTCCTCAACCCCAACCTTAGCGTAGTAACTCCTCACTAGCATTCCTATTCCCCTAGAGAACGATATCAATACCCGTGGCTTACCCTAATACTACACTACAACGATTAGGTTCACTGCCTAGGGTGTTATAAAACTTGCTCGAAGAAAAGAAAGTTCCTTTCACCCCGAACGCGCTGCGTAAGCGTATCAGCAACTCTTGAATTAAAAAACACAGTTTTAATTATGAACTAAACAAGGAAATAACTAAGAATTAGTTAAACTTATAAGGGAAACCTCATAAAATTCGGGCCACTTCACTTTTTAAAATATTGATATGAGTTACCTGGGAAGAGATCTAGTGAGAAGGGTGAGAAGAGTGAGAAATATTCTGAGCCACATATTTTAAATGAGAAAAATAATTTTAAGAGAAGATGCATCTACTTTTGTAGGTGCATCTGAAATGTGTGGTTGTGATTTCTTCTCATTCTTCTCATTGCAACTTTATTTCTCATTTGATCCTCACTCTGAGTTACCTTCTAAACATAAAAACTACATTCTAATTTGCTAAACAAAAAACGCAACATTCTATCTTTCCCGCATTTAATCCTTTAACTATAAAGTCGACCAAACCAAACAAAGGTTCGTTGCTCTCTGCCATTTTCCTTGAAACCCATCCCAAAAGATAACGATAAGTGTTCATGATCCCACTCTTTTTTACTTTGATTCAATCAAATAACTCAATTAATATATGGTTTTCGGGAATTAAATTGAAACAGGTGTGAAGAAGTTATCGAAACCTGATAAATGTAAATGAAAATAAACTTGTTTCCAGGGTTTCATTCGTTTTCTTTGTCATCTGCTCGTGAAGGGAGTGAAAGGAGCTCCATTCGCTCTTGGCTTGTATCTACTTGTGTACCTAAAGACAAACGTTTTTTTTACAAAGGTAATATTTCTATGTAATTTTTTTTTTGTTTTGTTTTGTTATTTGTTGAATTGTAGGTGTACGAAAATCAAGAATCACTTGTATATTAATGGGGTTAGTGTAGTAGTGTGAGGTTATTGTCAGAACCAAATAAATTGCGAGAACTGCGAGAACCAATCTACACCCTTAATTATTTGATCAACGGTGAAAATGATGAGTGGCACAAATGTAATAAACTTAAAGATTAAGTAGTATTCTATAAAAGCTGGAGGGGTACTATGGGTATTTTGTATTTGATTTATTTAAAACCGTCAATCTGTGTATCCTATTTCAGAAACTGTTGAATCACATTTTTATTTATCTCTCTAATAAAAAACCCTAGCCGCCTATGGGGATCTCGAGATGTAGCCAAAACTCGTCATCCAGTAACATTAGAGGTTCTTCAGATGTAGCCAAAGGTATGATCGATGGTGGATTAATTCCATGTCTATCAAGTATTCTTCGAGTGTCGGATCTAGACCATTCTAAAAATGTTTTTGATTTGTAACGTAGTTTATGAACTCATTTACTTTATGAAAATGTTTTTGATTTGTAACCGATATCAAAATCTGATATGATACCTTTCAATACCAATTCGAGATTCATTTTATATAATGTTTATGAAATCCTAATGAAAAACAATAGAAACTATTCTTATATGAGTATGTGAGATTGACTTGTTTAGTTTTGCCTTGTTCCAGCGTGCAGTTGTTATTGGCTAATTTGGAGTGATATAGTCATTCTGTCTATGCACGATTATGGGATGGAAAAGCTATTTTGTTACCAGGCCTTTAGCGATATAGCTGGTGTTTTTTGGACATAACCATGGTGAATTACGTAAGTATCATCTAACCCTTGACTCTTTGCTCCCAATAAAGGGCATCGGTATCTGGGTTCTTGACGGGAGGGAGTGGACTGAAATTACCAGAATGCCAAACAAGTATGTTCATGGATTTAGGGAACTGGATGATGTTTTTGCCAGCAGCGGGGGTGGTGATCTGATATATATCCAAAGTTATGGAGGAACAACTTTGCTTGTGTATGATGAGTATGAGACAGTGGTCCTGGTCTCAGAAGTGTGCGATGCATAAGAAGTTTCCGCTTGAAATATTTTCTGGATTTTGCTTTGAACCCAGGCTTCAGTTCATGTAGTCATCAAGGTCCGGGTTTGTGATGTTTTCCTTTGCTAACTAGAAATGGTATTTTGTTAGGATCAGGTTTCTGTTTATCTTTTTGTTTTGGGTATCTGAAATCTTGAATTTTGCATCCATCTTATACATGATCTAATGTGGGAAAACATATGCATTTTGGTTGGTTTTAACTTTTAATGATATGGAATATTTGTCATCTTGTTCTTTTGGTTGAGACTCATCTTTGGTGGAGACCATTTGTGACTTGAGAAATCATTCAATTTTAGGGCTTGCACGAGTTAGGCTGGTCCTGGGTGGCTTTACTCTGTCCAGACTCCAGAGCTTTAGACCTTGTCGGAATAGATCTTTCTGGGTTGGGTCACAGGCCGTTTTGCCCTGTGATACTTATTCTAGCGATAAATAAAACAAAAGTTGTTTAGTTGGTGTGGTTGTAATTTATTAGCAACCTTTCTGGTGATTATAAAATTGATAGTTTGTTTATTGTGGCTATAAATTGCTAGATGCCTTCATGTGTTGTTTAATTGTTGTTTATCTGTTCATTATAAAACTGTTGTTTAAATCTACTATAACAAATATATATAGAAAAGGTTCACATATCGTAGAATGTTTTTTATATCTATATTGTATGTTGTTCGTTTTTTTTTTATCCAACACAAGTATACTTCTGTAATAACATATTATTTATTGAAGGGTGCTCAATATTCTATTGTGTGTCTTTAGGTGCTTGATAAGAAGGTGATTTAAGAGGCGAGAGTTAGGGCGGGGTTGTCGAAGATTGTGAAGTAGGCTTTTACAGGTTAAAGTATTAATTGAATATATTGGTTCATTTGTGTTTGTGACCACAATATAACGATGGCCTTCTCGTTGCCAAATAATGAATGGGTAAGTCATTTTGCCAAGTAATGATGTATCTTGTTCTTCATAATTAGAGGTTATATTTATGTTTAATTGGAAGGTTTTTTTTAATTAAGTTTGCCATGACACCGTATGTGTTTAGCGTTTAAATAATACAACAAGAAAAGGGTGTGCATATGTGTTATAATTATTTGTATGTGTTTCATGAGGTGTGCATATGTGTTTTAAGAGGGATGCATATTTGTTTTATGGTTGGTATAAATTCAATTAAATTGGTTTGCACATGTGTTTTAAGGGGGAATGCATATTTGTTTTAAGTGGGGATGCATACTTGTTTTATGGTGGGTATAAATTTAATGAAAATACATGTGCAATGGTTGAGAATACATGTGCACAAAGCATAGGTTTAGGTATTCAGTTTACTTGTTGGTGTTAGGTTGTGTTTGTTTTTCCTAAAAACCTCTTAATAACATCTTAATCTGACTCAGTCAGATGCAATCAGATGTTTAGATTAAAAAGTGTGTTTGTTTTTTCCTTGTCATTAAGAGGCAGTAAGACGCAATCAAGATTAAGAGTGTTTGATTTTTTCTAATCATTAAGAGGCGGTAAGAGGTAAAAACATCTTGTTGAACTAGATGTTAAAGAGGTGTCTTAACACCTCTCAATGTCTTATAACCTTTTTTTTTTTTTTAATCTTTTTATACTTGGTTTTCCTTCCATTTTGTTTATTTTGTTCGCTTTCCTGTAAAATGTACGTTTAAGGAGAATCATCGCACAAAAAAAGATGTACAAGATAATAATAACTAGGATTATAATTCGTGTTAAAATGTGAAATCACAACCTAAACATGTAAAATTTATTCAAGCCAAACCCGACTCGTTATAAAACGTGTTAATCGTATCAACCACCCATTTCATCACAACCATAACCTGTTTATTATTGTATCGTGTCAAATCATATTTTGTAGCGGGTGAAAAATTTTCACGCCTAATTAAAAATTGTTAAGATATTTTTATTGTAGACATTAATAATCTAACACATTCAGAAACTTTTACAAAACAAACACTTTTGTATCAATCAGATTCAGATTTCTCAACCACTTATTCATATTAAGTTGGAATCAGATTCAGATTTCTCAACCACACATTCAGATTCAGATGTGCGAATCAGATTCAGATTCAGAGCCTCTTAACAAACAAACAACACCTTAGTTTTTAAAATATGCTTTCTAATGTGATACAATTGTATTATTTTGTGGCAATGGTTGTACTGGAATTCGTTTCGGTTTTAATTTCAGATGTTATTATGGTTTATAATAAATGACCAATGCCTTGAAAGGATTTATATGTAGTCAAACATATATATTATTTATCATTTATCAAGATCATGCCATTAGATGTGTCTAACAACAAATTGTAACTATATTTATATTGCAGAAAAAACTGAAGAAAACTTGTCTAGTAGAGAAGAACAATGACGTCGACAACAAAACACATGTACACGAAAGTACTAGTGAACGCCTGAAAAAAAATGTGAACATGCACGTTTACGAAGAACACTTGTCTATTGGAGAACAACTTTGACAAACCAGCACAAGACACATGTAGACGAAGATACATTTGCTCAACAAGAAAATACATGTGCACAACAGAAAAATACATGTGCACAACAGGAAAATACACCATGTACACGAGTGCATAGTTGAATCTCATCTATACATTCTCTTTTTTCTATTTGCAATAAAAGGAAATGTAATATAGGAGTGCAGATTTTTGGGATTTTTGCTAAAGTTTGTATTCTCTATTTTTGTTAAAAGAATGCAAATGTGTATGTGTTCAAAAAAAATGCTTATAGACATTTACTTGTAAATATATACATGTGCAAATAGAAGCAATTGAGCACTAAAGACATGAAAATTTACATTATTAAAAAAACGCATATAAAATTACATTGTTTAAAAGAAACACATGTGCACCTTGACTTATATGAGAAAAAACACATATGCATCTTACCTTTTGAAATCATGAAAAAGAAATTATTTAAAAAAAAAAAAAAAAAATCCTAAAATTTAGGAACTAAAAAAAACGTTTTTATTAAAAAAAATCAAAAAGAAAATAAAAAATGTATTTTTACTATTATGCCCTTTTGAATTAAATAATAAAAATAAATATTAAATAAAATCTGATTGGTTGATGCTGGTTCTCGCAGTTCTCGCAATTTATTTGGTTCTGAAAATAACCCTTCCCTAGTGTAGTAATTACAATATGGTTACAACTTACAACAATGAAACAAAACATAAAGAGTTATGCATGCATACCAATACATACCGACTGTTGTGGTTTCCATTTGATAAAGGAAGGAGCAAAGACAAGAGGAAGGAGGGACAAATACAAATTTATCCATGAAGCCATATAAGCAATCTCTCCATGAAGCCATGCAAAGATTAGTTTCATCCTCTTCATCTCACAGTTACATCATCCTATAAATACTAACTAAGTATTTGAGGTAAGGGACGATCTAGACACACAAACATATTCTATACAACACAAGTTTCCCCTTTCATCTTTACTACACTTTATATAATGTATAACTTTTTGTTATAAGGTATTACTATGAGATCAATACTAACTTGATCGTCGGAGTGGGTTCCCCCGGGCTTAGCCCGAGGACCTCTCTAACGAGCTTTGTTTGTCTTTTCAGCACTGTTATCAAATACCCGAGGTCAAGGTCAACACAAGTCAAACGGCCAGCTCAGCACCTTAACGACCGTGCGGATTTTGATAGCATCATTTGGCGCCATCTGTGGGACCCGTACAAAAAACTAGCTACATGTTCTTTCCTGCATATCACGAACGTGCCATTGATTTTCATCTTAAACCTCTCTACTGAGATAGGTAGGCATATCAAAGGTAAATATCAATCCTTGAAATTCACGTGAATAACATGAGAAACTACAAGGTATGATAATGTAATCTATTTTTTATCAACCTTATTTTATTGATTCTCAACGATGTTACGCTGCATACATTATAGAATATGTAATTCTTTATAATAAGAACTAGAGATGATATTAAATGAAGTTCCATTTGGGTCCTCTATAATACCTTTGTTGCAACATAAATCTTCTTTGCATTAACCTTCATTTTTGCAAGAAAAACACTTCGATCATGTATGTGCTGAATTACACTTGAAAAAAAAATTGATTAAACATCAACTCATAAGGTTATAGTTTGAACCTATTTTCATGATCAAAATATATTAGTTGGTGAACATAAAAATAGGTGTTACAACAGGTAAAATTGGTTGCATAGATCATTATCCCAATTCCCAAAATCAACTAGCGATATGTATTTTTATCATGTCAGTTGATTGAAGTACCAACTTAAAACAATTCGAAAAAAATGTTTAATTGAACGATTCATACCGCAAGACTATAAAGATCATATGGCGGATATGGATTATATATGACATGTTGGCTATATATTTTAGCACTTAATTTGAAGAAAGCATAGTCACACGATTTGCACCTGACTGAGACTAGTTTCGGATACTAGTACCATAAAATGACGTTTGCATTTGATTGCAAAGGTATTAATGCTTTAATGCGTTTATATTTGATATTGCTTGTTTGCTAGCATATCTTGTATTCATAACTGATCTAACAAGAAAAAGGCAAGAATCTTATGTATCTTTTGTAGGAAAGAGCTACATAGTGATGCAACGAACTCGAGAGCAAATAAATCACGCAACACTGCAATGCCTTTTCAAAGACATGAAAGCATATCTCGCAAAAGCGGAACAACCGCTCCAAAGTTGTGAAACTCTATCACGCAAAAGTGGCTTGACCACTTCCATGATTATCTCCCTACATTAAAGGGATGAAAAGCCTTTAAGTAGCTAATCGTAAGCTTAATATAAAGCTAAGCAAAAAGGTCCGGACTAATACAATATCCCGCCATTAAAGGGATAATAAGCTATATTGCTTACAAATACGCGAAACTCATCGCGCAAAGTGGCATGTCCACATTAAAGACGCGAAACCTCATCGCGCAAGAGTGACGTGGTCACTTCAATCATTATCTCCCGACATTAAAGGGATGAAAAGCTAAAAATAGCTAATACGCAAAGCTTAATATATAGCAAGGTGAAAAGGTCCTGACCAATAAAACATCCTGCCATTAAATGGATAATAGTTATATTGCTTACAAAAAAGTGAAACCTATCACGCAAAGTGGCACGTCCACAACAAAGATGCGAAACCTCATCGCGCGAAAGTGACATAGTCACTTCAATGAAAACCTCCCGACGTTAAAAGGATAAATTGCTATTACGCAAAAGCTTAAATTAGATAAAATGGTCCAGACAAATACAATATCCCGTCACAAAAGGGATAAATAGCCAAAATTAACTAAATGTGCAAAGTGGCATGACCACTTAAAAAAACAAAAACAAAACATCATCGCACAAAGTAATACACTTCAAAAATTAATAATTTTAAAATCGACATCCCAACTATAAAAATAAAATGATTGACAAAAATGCATACTACAAGAAAAACGATTAGTTTATACATGTTGCGTTTACATTTAACATGTACAAACTAGGGGGCTTAATGGGGTTAGTGTAGTAATTACAATATGGTTACAACAATGAAACATAACATAAAGAGTTATGCATGCATACCAATACATACCGACTTTTGTGGCTTTCCATTTGATAAAGGAAGGAGCAAAGACAAGAGGAAGGAGGGACAACTACAAATTTATCCATGAAGCCATATAAGCAATCTCTCCATGAGGCCATGCAAAGATTAGTTTCATCCTCTTCTTCTCACAGTTACATCATCCTATAAATACTAACTAAGTATTTGAGGTAAGGGACGATCTAGACACACAAACATATTCTATACAACACAATTTTCCCTTTTCATCTTTACTACACTTTATATAATGTATAACTTTTTATATGATGATGCAAGGTCTCGTGAATAATGTTTGTACGAGTAATTGGTAATAGCGCGTTCTCATAATGGTTTCAGTTGATCAAAGGCATTAACGTTGGCTGATCAAAAGGCTGTTACATGTATCTTTTCACCTCAATTGTCTATTATCATAAACACAAAATAGTATGTCGAATACAACTTTTTGATCTACTTTTTGGCGTATGCAGGAAACGGAGAACATATTGCGGGTTTTCTATTTGAGCCCATACAAGTACATGCCAGGTACGAACATGGTTACTTTTTACCCTGTTTTTCATATTTTATGGGTTGTACTATTAGAACCCCCTATGGGGTCACATCATAGGTTATATTCCTTTTGTCCCCCACTTTTTTCACTACAACACTGTTTTTTGTCAGTTTCTATTCCGTATTTTTGACAGTTTTAAGCGTTTGACTTATTAAACTTTATAATTACTGTTCCGCATTTTCAGGTTTATAGTTTTTTGATATAAACAAAATTATAAAAATAAAAAAATAAAAAATAAAATAATAAAATAAATAGGAGTGGTCAATCTAAAATTATAGCTACCGTCAAAATAACCCCACCCTATTTTATTTTGCAATTTTACTAATATAAACTGATTAAATAGTTTCAATTCGTTTTTTTATAGATTGTAATTCCTACAAATGAAATACAAATTGGAATAGCAACATCGGGAAGAATGTCGGCGTGTACTTGTCATTAATTGTTAATGGGGGTGTTTGATCAAAATATTATACAAAGGGAAAATTCTCTAAATGCCTCAGTTGCCCAACTTTATTACCCCAAATGCTTCACTTTTTTTTCACTTCTCAAAATGCCCCATGGGCAACTCTCCCATGGGCAACTCTATCAAATAATTGGGCCCACGTTGTACTTACAAAGTACAAATCTAACACTTTGTCTGTTGGGCAACTTTGACCTAATATATTGGGCAACTAACAATTTTTGTCTTTTAGTGAAAAAGCAAAATTTAGATTTTTAACTTTATGAATACAAAAAAGTTGGGCAACTTGGCCCCACAAATATGTACTTTTGGGCAACTATCTATAAAAACCAAATTTTAAATGCAAATAAGTTGGGCAACTTGGCCCCACACATATGTACTTTTGGGCAACTCTCTATAAATACCACTCTATACCATACAAATACACCTTTAATAAACCTAATTACATATCTCAAAAAATTATTTATTATCCTAATACACCTAAATACAAAACACAAAATACCCATAACACACACTCCTCAACCCCACACACACCTTCCCTCTCAAAGCCGAAAAATCATCCACAACTTGAAACAGATATCCTTCCCTCTCAAACTCAATAATCCAACGCCCTAATCCTACTCCCTCAATAGTTCTTCTTCCATACGACGCATATTCGTACATTCAAAGCAATCCGACGCATATTCCTACAGTCAATCGCAGTTCTTCAACATCTCAAGAATCCAACCACGAACATGTTTGATGCAAAGCTAACGGTCAGATCTAGATTAGAACATATTGCTACTATTAAATGTGCACTCAATGTGAATAGAACCAAATTGTTTAGAGAAACTGTCTTTGGCCCTTGGTTAGATTTTCCTAAGTATTCCCCTGACAACCACTTATACCATTATTTATATCAAAATGCAGTTGAGGTGTCAAAAGTTAGTGATTGTTGTCCACCTTTAACTTTTGTACTAGGTGATAATGTTTTTGATTTTGGCCGTGAACAATTTAGTCTTCTAACTGGGTTTCGTTTAGGACCAGTAGATAAAAGTGAAAGTGACCACGGCCATGTTGTTAAGGGTTTAACATATAGTCCTTTTTTTGATCGGTTGTTTCCCGATAAAAAGAAAACTAACAAAAAAGTTAAGGGTGATGACCTTTTGGCGTTGGTAAAGTCGGCGGAAAGGTGGGAATTGTTATCCGATGAAGATGCTGTGAGGGTTGCTTTGTTGGTGATTGCAACATTTGTATTTATCGGTCGGGAAGGAAGGTTTAATGTTCCTGACCATTTGCTAAGGAATGTTGAGGATTTTTGTGTATGGAATGAGTATCCATGGGGCGAATACATGTGGGCTCATCTGTATAAAAGAACGGTGAATGTTGTTCCTAGGCATCTTGAGGCAGAATCAAAGAAGCCCGTTCCAAAAGATCCAAAAAAAGAACAAACATACACTCTATATGGATTTCCATGGGTGTTGAAGGTTAGATTTTACTTGTACTATACATTATTTGTGGTTGTATATATTCTGATGGTTAATCTTAATAATATGTTGGCATTGTTCATTAGCCATTGGCTTGGTTCCCTAGGCATTGTTCTGTAGTCAGTGTAAGTGTTTGTGTAGATTTAAGGATGTTATGGTTGATGGTTTCGCAGTAGATAAATACATAGAAACGATTTGTAAACAGTTGGTTGAAACCACTGACAATGTGTCTTCATCCACTGCTAGTTCAGAAGAACCCACTGCTGCAACAACACGTTATGTAATTGTATCCCCTGTTACTACATATACAGCCACTGATATCCTAACCACTGCAACCATAATCACAACCACTATAATCACAATCACTAACTCTTAATTCAATGTATTTGTTTTTTCAGATTTGGATTATGGAGACATTCCCAAACAGCTCCCAGTTCTGGACCAAAGACCCAGAGAAGATCCCACGTTCTCTAGCTTGGTCAAAAGTAAAAAACTTTGAAAAAAAACATTACACAATTTTATTTGATCCGGTAAGTAAAAACCCAAAATTAGTTAACTGTTGTATGTTTTTATTGCATTTAGCATATCAGCTTATCTCCTTTGTTATTTAGGCTTTCAGACCACTACAGAAGATTGTACCGACAAATGCCGAGCTGAGTTGTCCGTGGTACATTCGCAGTATGGAGTACATCCGTCAACTAGATTCCCAACTTGTTGAAAGAAGAGAAGAGTTGGCTGACCAACTGATGGTGGAAGAAGAGGAAGGTATGGCTGGTCTGGATGTATGCGGTGGAATTCAAGCCGATTTAAATGTCCCTTTCTGTGACGCCGATGAAGTAGTTACAGAAGGTCAAACGTCTAGTGTCAATGACAAAGCTGTTGAAGAAGAGATTGTTGTTGGGTTTGGTGAAATGTTGAATATGAATGAGCCTGAGAAGGTTGAAGATGTTGGAGCCTGTAATGTTGAGGTTGCAGATGGGATCAAATGTGACAAAGCGGAATCGTCACATACCTTAGATAAAGATCACTTTCGTGCCGAGCTTAAATCCCTTAAGTCCTGGGTTGGTACTATAGAAGAACGTGTAGGAGTAGTTGGTGTATCACAGCTCTTATGTGAGTTACACAGCGTACAAAAGAGAATTGTGGTAATTGAGGATGCTTTAGGAATAAAGTCACAAGATGATGTTGGTGAGATTAAGGTAAAAAGCTGTTATTTGAATTTTCTGTTACTTCATTCCACCAAAATGGTCTCTTTGATTGCCTAAGTAAGTTAACTTTTTTACAGGTGGATACTGTTGATGCCAACAAACCGTTGGCTACTACCGATGAACACGCCCCAATCAAGACCAACGTAGGATCCGATGACAAGCAGAAGCTGTTGTATACCGATTCCGATGAGTTTACCGGGCCTATGACCCAAGTTATGAAAGCTGCTTTATCGGGAGGTGTTGACGATGCTCATCATTCCAACAATATAATGCAGGTGGAAAACAAATTTGATTTTGCTGCCTTACCAAATTTGAATGATGAGTTCTCAGACATTGCTTATGATGGGTTTGATCCAACTCCTGTTGACGTACGCATATATATATATATTGTTTTTTTTCCCTTCTTTTATTTTTTTCTATTTCAATATTAAACCCACATACCCTTTATCTAGGAATCGATGGATGTGAATGGTGCGAAAAAAGATAATGACAGTGCCAAGGGTAAAGAAATTGTTGTTTGGCGGCCACCTCTTTGGTGGGAATGGTTTGTGCAGTTTACGCTTACATTGTTAGACCCGTGGCTGCAGCAGGGGGCTTTACCGGTAGACAACGTTTATGATCCCGCTGCGCAAGGTGCTCCACAATTAGACACATTGGATATGGATGTTGAGGAAACGGCTATGGAAGGGGCAGATACACAAACTGTTGAAGTGATATGCCTTGATGATGAGGATGGGCAGGATGTTGTCAAGGTACATTTAATTATCTTATCAACAAACAAGTCCCTGCTTTTCATTTGATTACTATATACATTAATACATTTGCATAGATAGCACATAAACACACATTAAAACAGTTTTCGACACCTAAAAAACAAATATGATACTAAATACATAAATGACCATCATCATAATCTACATTTTAGTTCCAGAGCTCTCTCCCTTGCTTTTCTTAATTGCTTTGAGTCGTTGAAACAGTATTTCAAGACTAGTAATCCTATTTTCCAAATTATAAATATTTTCAAATAATGTAGGATTATTCACATGTTGCTCCACTTGGTTGTTATCATCTTCCTCAGTTTGTTGCACCACCTCCCTTTGCTGCATCACCTCACTTTGAAACTCTTCCTCTAACTCATTTTGCTGCACTATCTGACCTTGCTGCACCACCTCAGTTTCAGCCTCCTCCTCATTCTCTAGATCTTCCTCATCTTCATATTCTTCCTCCTCTTCCTCATCAACTCCATAAATCTCATCCCAGTAGAAGTCTTGGCGACGCAGCCAAGTAAGGATATTTGTCCTCATCCACACACTCACTTGCCTATATGAACCATATTCTGACATTGGTTCTTCCCCAAAAGCATCTAACACTGCGTCAAAAATAAAATCGTTGTTTAAGACAAACTCGTACTCTTCTTCATCATTTTGAAAGTTTCTTTAGTGCATCCTACTTTTAAGGTTTATTTAGTGCATCCTTCATCTAACCATGGATTACGATGACAATTCTACTTTCAAGGTTTATTTAGTGCATCCTTCATCTAAACATGGAGTGAAGCTACCTAAAAATATCACTTTCAATAAACTTGTTGCGTATGTGAAGAAAAAGGTTCGCGCTGTCAAAGAGACACCAAATGATAGAGTCAGGTTATCTTAAAAAGATGGTTCCATGGAATTGGACGTGGTTGATGATGAAGACGTCCAATACTTCATTCGTGAACTATGTTGTAAGAATGAGCAAACTCAAGCTCTGCTAATTTCAACAAAAGAACCGCCACCTTCAGAGGTAAAATCATCTTCGGCTTCTAATCATTTATCATTAGACCTGAATTTTCCGCTGCTTCACAATGATAGTTACCATGACACACCAAAGGTCGAGGATACATTTTTTCACCAACCTGATTATTCACTTCCTCCGTCGCAAAGAGACTCATTTAAAAATATGCCCATGCCACCAACTGCACCACAACCAGAATTAAAAAACATCGATTCCCAAAAAACCGATACCTTTTTTTTTAAACATAAATAATTTTATAATAAAGCAGAATGCATGTTTACTATTGGAAAGAAATCATTACTTGAGCGCTTTGAATACAAAGTTATTAAATCTGAACCCACGAGGTACAGCGTGAAATGTATAAATGAAGGCTGCTCATGGAACATATACACCCGTAAAAAAATGGATAGCACATTCTTTGTTTCTAGCATCAACAATGTCCACACATGTTCAAGAACTGAATTACATCCTAATCATCGTAATGCGACAATGAAATTACTTAGTCAGTTGCTAATCGATAAATTGAAAGATACTCGGAGGGTATATACTGGAAAGGACATACAACGAGATCTGAGTCTTGAATGGAAAGTAAACGTTTCTTACAAACGAGCTTGGGGGGGTAGGAATTTGGCTTTTGAGGTGTTGAACGGTAAACATGAACAATCGTTTGAGCAGTTAGCTTTATATTGTCATAACCTAAAGCTAAAAAACGAGGGGACTGTAACACACATCGATACAGACGAAGCTGGAAGATTTAAGATGGTTTTTGTAGCATTTGGTTTTGCGGTAAGTTTCGGACACATTTATATTAATTGTTAGTATTAGTATTTTTACTATTATTATTCTTATACGCACATCTTATTAAGCTTTAACGTATACTAATCACTAATATATACTTAACGATACTAGATTCGGAGTTTTATAGCCTTCATGCGGCCATTGATTATAATTGATGCTGCGCATCTGAAAGGGAAGTATCTCGGAACCAACATGCTTGTTGTTGGTATGGACGGAAATAATCAGATTATTCCAATCGCTACCGGGGTCGCACAGGGTGAGACCGCTGAAGCCTGGACATTGTTTTTGGGGTGGTTGAAAGAATGCATTGGTGAAGTGCCTAATATGGCGATTATTTCAGACAAGCATCATTCAATAACAAAAGCGTGTGACACAGTGTTTCCAAATTGCTTTCATGGTTATTGTTGTCGTCACTTGATGATGAATTGCAATATCACCCGTAAAAAGCATAAGGCTTTGTACTGGAAGGTGTGCAAAAGCTATACGACTGAAGATTTTGATAATGCAATTTCAGAGCTTCGTTCCAAAAAATCAGAAGCCGTCAAAAAACTTGAAAACGCCGGGTACGAAAAGTGGTCAAGAGCATATTGCAGTGGAAAAAGATACAATTATTTGACGTCAAACAGTGCGGAGTCAATAAATTCATTAACAAGGCACGTCCGAAAGGTACCAATAACTATGCTCTTGGAGTACTACAGACGTCTTCTACAAGATTGGTATTTCGAACGTCGCGAAAAATACTACGGTATATATATTCGCCGTCTCACATTTACTTGTTCGATAAATGTTACATGATGTACGCTTATTTTGCAGACGCACCGGAATTTGAACTTACAAAGTGGGCATCTAGGAAGGTTGAGCAGAGAATGTGGAAGAGTGCTAATTGGGAAGTAAGAGGCATTGCCATGTGTGCTGTGTACCAAGTTATAGACAATCGTCATAGTCATATTGTTGATTTCGTAAAGAATGAATGCAGTTGCAGGTACCTGCAATATACAGGTTGTCAATTACGGTAAATGTTGTTTATTCGTGTATGGTTTTTGATTACGAATAACGTGCAGGAAATGGCAACTTTCGGGACTACCATGTGGTCATGTGTGTGCCATGTGTAGAGAAGAAAAATTGACTAACTGTAACAAATGGGCGGAAACATGGTTTACAAAAACTGCACTCAAAGGCACATATCATGAAATGGTGTATCCTTTGGAAATAGAGTCAGAATGGCATGATCCGGGTAACTTTCAAAAGGTTAAACCGCCGTTGATAGATAAGAGGCAGGCAAGAAGACCTAAAAACAAAGATCGCTTCCCATCAAAAAATGAGGAGCCAAAAGTTAGAAAATGTGGGAGGTGTGGTACCGTAGGGCATACCCGTGCAGATTGCATGGAACCATTGCGCAGAAAACAGGTAACCTAGATAGTTCATTCAAAATGGGCATCTAATAATGTTTTTTAGTATTCTGACAAGATAGGTTATATTTGTTGTCAGAAAAAAACAAATAGCAGGACAGACAATGGTAAAGAAGTTATGCAAGAGATGGCACCTGAACAAGGAACGGGTAAACGTACGTCAGGTACTCATTTTCAGTTGAAAGATGACCCACAATCGCAAGCGGACTACGAGTATTTTCAAAATGGGAGAATTTACCTGGATTGGGATGCCGTACGTTGGGATGGTGAAGCAAGTAACAGCGGTTGGGAGGGTTACGTAGATAATTCTGGCATTAACCTAAACTCACTCCCTGAATCATCAAATACATATCACTTGGATGATTTCAATAACATGGATAATTACTAGTACAATGTTCTCTTTATTTAACTAATGAAATTGTATGCTTAAAGTTAAACACTACTGCACATGGTTGTGTAGTTTTAAACAAGTATTTGTATTTTGTCATGAATAAAACGTTGTGTTTGTATTAACCAAGTATTTGTATTTTCTCATGGTAAATAATTGTGAAAGGTTAGTCAATGCAAAAGACCAGGGCAAAACCAGCTAGAATTTGTCCTCTTTTGGATGTTTGTTCAGAAATAGTAAATCTTGTGACCATGTGTAAGTGAAAAAAAACAAATATAGGGAGAATATGTGGATGGGGTTTAAAGCATTTGAAAGGCTGTACAAATTTTTTTTGGATGTTATTCAATAATATGGGAGCAACTGTGCATCATGTGACAAATGCTATATTATGAGGACATCAATTGGTGTCATGATAATACAAATACAGTTAACAGTAATGTATGTATTTGCTGCTTGCCTATTTAAAGACACCAAGCCCACCTTGTTAGTTAACGCAATTTTTTTTTTTTTTTTTTTTTTGTGATAAAGTATTGGGATAAGGAAATGTCTAGATTTCCTAGGTGTGATAAGCTTGAGCGGATGCAAATTCTAACAACTGGCCTGATATGTTAGTCTTCTATTGCTACCAAGCCTCTGGCGAAGATGTTCGTATGGCACAACAATTGAATGCGCTTGCGGGAAGATTGTTTCAAATAACTGAAGAAAGGCTTAGCTTCATTCAAGAATTGGACAGTGTTGGAAACAGGCATGCTCAAAAAACAGCAGAATATTTGAGGGGGGTAAATGGTAAAGATGATCAAAAGATCATGCAGATGCGTATTATTTCACGGGAACTGGAGCTAAATGCTGCGAACCATGGCATCTTTATCGAGAAACTCAGGGGCTTGATGGATCTCTAAGTGTGTGTCTTTTCATTGTGTTCTATGTTGTTTGGTGTTTTTGCAGTAGTATGTGTCCGTTATCTTATTATGAGTGTTCTTGTAGTGGTTGTGTTTGGCCCATGAAATGCGATTGTAAGATATTGAATTGAATAAAATGGGTTGTTAAATTTTTATGAATTACATTTTTTTTTCACTCGCACTTTAATTTTAAATTGTGGTTTGATTGTGGTTACCATAACAGTGTGTGCATATTAACTATTGTTGGATTGAATTACCTCACAAGTACTAGTTGCAGTGGTTTGTGTTAAACTAGTCGTGGTTTCTTCTGAACTAGTCGTGGTTTCTTCTGAACTAGCCGTGGTTTCTTCTGAACTAGCCGTGGTTTCTTGTCAACTAGCCGTGGTTTCTTGTCAACTAGACGTGGTTTCTTCTGAACTAGCTGTGGTTTCTTCTCCACTAGCCGTGGTTTCCTCTCCACTGTCAGTGGAACCACGGATATAAGCATTCTTGAAACCACGGGTAGAAGGATCAACGCACTGATGAATATTTCATTTAAAAATATGTTAACAAGAAAATTAGTAAGTAGTTAACCTAAATAATACATCCATGAAAAGGGCACTTATCTTGCAAAATGAGAAGATTTTCATCGAGTACATTCTTTAACTTTGCAGCAGTTGTTTCTTCTGAACAGGTAGGGGATACAGCAACATACAGAAAAATGAAAAGCTTTTCATTATTTAAAAATAACTTAAAAAGAAAATTAATAAGTTGTAATAAAAGGCCACCATGAAAAGGGCACTTATCTGCCGAAATGAGAACCATTCCCTCCGATACATTCTTTAAATAGAGCTCGATACAAAAAACCCAACGATGCGAACACTTTTAATGACAACGATATTAACAAAATAATACATCCCTGTTTGGGGTTCACATTAATTAAAGTAGTTGATACATCAGTTTAGCTACTACATACCCTAATACAAAATTCATCCCTTGTTACAAACAGTTACAATTACAACCAACATTGACAACAACATGTCTACCAAACACATACTCTGTGTTTTAAAAAAAAATTAGACATATGCTCACGATATGCAAGGGCAGCCTGTACAGGGTTATCGACGGCTAATGACTTCCCATGTGACAGTCTGTATAAGAATATGCATACCCAGATACCACAATCACCAAACAGAGTCCCCTGATCTGGAACGTTGGGTGCATTCTTGAAGGTAATTGCATATGTTGTCGGATTTATACCTTTCTTATGGAAGACACTGGCTTTGTCTAGAACAATTGGTAGTCCAGCCTGTATATACATCCAAACATATTTTGTTATTTTACATACCAACTTAACACAATACATAACAACTTAAATTTATACATCCATACATATTTTGTTATTTTACATACCAAATTAGCACAATACATAACAACTTAAATGTTTGCATCTGACACACTGAAGCTACGGCAAACACTAAAAACATAAACTACACCAAACTACAATGAAACAAGACATCCTAATAAACCGCCATATCACGATGAGTCTACAAAATAAGTGATTCACGTAACGGTTTGAACATAAAGGACCCAACATCCCCCTCGATGCCCAAGTGCTGGAAGTTCCCAGTAGCAAGCTTGTATAGTACAATGGTTGCGTTAAATCCTTCCTGGTTTCCAATTTAAATTACAGGGTCGTCGTTGTCATCAAAACCGATTAATTTGAGTGCTATTGGGGTGGTAATGCTAAGAAGCTGTGTAGCAGATGCAATCCTACCACCCCCAACCGATAAAACCCATATAGAGAAAACAGAACTGACATCCCCTTGAATGTTTCCCGAAACGACCAGACTGTCTCGTATGTTTGAAACATAGAACGGTAAAGGAAGGTTGCCTATTAATTCAGCAGGTATGTCCAGGACTTGGAAACGGTTGGTGAGCAAGTCAAAAGACACAATCAAATAGCTGTCGAATGTGCTACCATCGTTAGCATACAACGGTTGATAACCACACCAATAGATGTGACCCCCAACATTAGCTTGACTTGCTTTTTTGATTCTGATTGTGTTGGGAAGCAAGCAATGCTGATCTAAGACCGTCCATTGTTTAGAGGAGAAGGTGAAAATTAAAACAGTGCATGGCTGTGTTTGATTGAATGGGTATGAAATTTTTAGGAAGGTCGGATCAAAATTGTCAGGACGAATCCCAAAAGCCATAAAGCGTTTTTCATACTCCTGTGATGTCAAAACATAGGGGACAAACGTGGCGACTGATCGGTTGATGGAAGGGTTCCAAACGACCGCCATGGTATCACGGACAATTGGTCCATAGGTAAAACCCCAAACTCCATGTGACCAGCCAATTGGTTTGACGTCAGAAAATGAAATGTTTGAGGAGAGAGGGTGCAAGTCAAAATGTTGATTTACCAAACCCACGTAACCTTTAAACCTCTGCTTGTACATCAAAACGTATGAAACTGGTGGAGTGATTCGAACACCAAAACGGACGGTGAAATGCATGTTGTCTATGCAAGACTTCCAAGCCTTGCAGACACTGCGGCATTGAGCCACACACCTCACTGAGAGCCTATTAACTATGTCCATTTGAACTTCAAGTGGAATGTTGTCAAACATCGTGAAATTTTATTGGGCAACTGTGAGATCAGTTAAGATGGGCAAGTTTCACAAGAAATTTGTGGGCAACTATTAAACTGTAAGAGTATTATAAATAGAACAATTAGAGCATTCATATCTAGGGACCAACCCATAAGATATGCATTTAAGAAATAGTACATGTATTAAATGGTTAAACAGTTAAGTTCCAGTTTAAAGAGTTGACTTGTGCTTAATACTACCATCAAATTAATGATCAAGTACAAGGGACTGGTTCATAAACACTTGAAAGTGTATGTTACATAATTAATTATAGTTGGGCAACTATGATGCATGGGCAACTTAGTCAAGAACTAGTTTGTTTGTAACTACTAGTTACAAAAATGTTGTTCCTTTTTAAAGTCTGATAGGCAACTTAGTCAATAACTAGTTTGTTAGTCAATAACTAGTTTGTTAACTTTGTTGTATTGACAAACATTTATCAATTAAGAACTTATAAGCAATGGTACCTGTAAACATGCACACATCTTCTTGTACCAAGGACGCCACTCAGCTTCAGGCTTATAGCCATTGTCGTAAAATGTTACAACCCCCGTCCTAATATGGAATCGAGCCAGAAACCAATGTTTTTCCTTTTCATTGATAGGCATATAAACCTGCTGTATAACACAAAAGGCCAGTTTTATCCAACACATAACAAAATATGTATAAAGCCATGAACACAACTATTACCTGTTCAACATCAGCCCATTGGTGTTTGTACTTTTCCCCATTAACATACCAAATGGGGATGGAGTCTTGTAATAGCAGCTGAACAAAGTATGCAGTTACCATAGCCCAATCAGCGCCATCGGGTCTGAAATGCAACATGTATTCCACCCACAACTCTATGTGCTATAAAGCAACAATAAAAATTGATTAGGGTATAAAAGCAACAATATCAAATGAATATACCATCGGGGTGAAAGATATGTGTGACTGTTACCTCGTCCATAAGCCAACCTTTCTTAGGAGGGTCTAAACACACTAAGGATTCCCAAAATCTCCGATCCACACGAACTTCTTTGGACCAAGGAAACATACATCGAAGGGGCCCCTGCTTTCCAAGAAATTCGTCGTACTCATCAGTAAGATGTACTTTGTCGATAGCCTTGTTCCTTCGGGAAAGAACCTACACACACGTAAATTAAAAACAGTTTTAAAAAAAATATATATTAAAAGTTGTTTTTAATACCTCAACCCAAGGTTTAACATTTTTTAACTGTGCAGTCATATCTGGATCCCGGCACCCATGTGTTCGATTATTTTCAGATTCCACAAATCTTTTTGACCAGTAATACGACGACTCAACGCCATCTTTTTTACTCCTCATGTCAGGTGTTATGTCTGCCTTTGCTCTTTTCCAATGGTCTGAATTATAGAAAGCTATAGACCTCTTTTTCTTTTCCTTCTCAATCTTCAACAACTTTGCCTTTTGTGCAACCTGCGATTCTTCTCCTCTATCATAGCCATTAGAAAATCCTTTTCCATCATCTTTTGTTCTTCCATCCTCCACCGTTCTTCCTCTTCTTTCCTCAACCTTAATTCCTCTTCCAACAGATACTCCTGAGTAACAGGTGATGCATTTAAAATACATTTAATACAGTATGGCAAAAGTGTACATTTGGATATCACATTACCAGAACAACATCATCCTCATCATCACAATCTGCCGGCTCTGAACGAATGCTAGAAATAAGAGAGTCAACCAATTCGTGGAATTCACGATTTACTTGCTCTCGAAACTCATAGCTGAGGTGGGAAAAGGATGCAGTAAAGTCCAATTTATCCTGTAAGCGAAATAAAGTGCATTGTAAAAAAAACGGATAATGCGACAAAGAAATAAAGATAATACTTGGATGAACTGGCGTACCCGAAATCCGCAAGTTCTTTCACTTGCAAGGACCTACAAAGTAATAAAGGGTATTATCCTTAAGAATTATTCTAATATAAACGTATAATTATTATTTAACGTTGACTAGCAAATTACGTGAATAATAGCCTCGAGTTTGAAAACACGAGAATTCAACTCTTGAATGACACAATCCTTGAGGCTGATTTCTGTTAGAAGACTACTGGTCTGTACCCTAGACACAATCGGTAAATACTTTTTTTCTGTCCTACCACGTTTCCGTGCAGCAGCCAACTTCTGTAGATACACATCGTAATCATGCGGTAATTTTGTTGGAAGAGTCCTTGGTATGTAGTGCAGGTAAAATTCCGTAAATTGACTATACCACTCCGACTGGTGCTCGTCTAATGTTGGTTTCAGATCATAAATTATCTTCGAGTCCTAAATAACATCATCAACAACAAGGAAATTAAATCGCATATACCAGTCCGACTGGTGCTAGTCTAATGCATGTGTTGTACCTTGCCAAATAGCAATCCATAATGCGATCTTGTAAACATTACTTTCCTTGACCACGCTACTGCCCTTGGTATGACATCTGGGACTTTATTCCACCAACGACTGCTTCTTTCAAACGACTCAAGAATCCATATCTACAATAATAAAGATGCATTACTCTCATACATTGGGTTCAATAATAATACTAAGAAAAGATAATATAAATAGGAATAACCTTGAATGCCCAAACAAATCCAGCAACCGTGTATGTGGGAACATACTTCCGGTCTCTTTCCAGACCCTTTAGGTGTTCCCACTTGTGGTTTGATACAACGTCTAGTATCTGGTCGTACAAGTGCCTCCAAATGTGCTCCCCCCATGGAAAGGAATTCCATGCTTCTAGGTCTTCGACCAAACGAAGGAGTGAATCATCCACCTCTTCAACCAATAAGCGACCCATAAAAATAACCTCTAACGATAACAATAGACACACACGGACTGCGTATTCATTAGTTAATTTACCGAACAACTCTACATCCTCAATAACACCAACAAGATCTAAGTTGGAAAGTTTTACCCCAAATTTTTTTGGAAATACCCTCAACTTAAATGTTAAATCCCCTGAACTATATAAATCAAAACTTGCTGTCCCAAAACGAAAGCTTGTTATAAGAGAAAACTCCGGTCGACCAAAATGTAGACAACGACCATCAAGAGTATATATAAGGGGCATGTCATAGCTTGTTTTATCCACGAAACCCTGTTTTTGTAAAACATAATCTAACATATGTGGTTCATGGTCAAAGAAGAACATATCCAGCCACCCTCCAAAACAGGTTGTCCTAAACAATTTCTTTCTAGTATGATTCAGCTTTTCTTTCATTATTGGAAAGTATTTCAATTTGCTCCTAACAATGACATTGGCTTCGTATTCCTAAGAAATAAAAAAAAATATAAAAAACAGTTAACAATAATTAACAAGTATCTTACGAAAACTACAATCAATAAAAAAACGTATACTGACTTCCTAATACTGCGATCATATTTAACAAATGAAACATTACTATCATACTCACACCAAATAAACAATGGCCCAATAATACACAACTATTTAAACTTTTAAATGAGGCTCAGATCTGTATAAATCAATAGTTTACAAAACATCAGGATATAACCGCCATGGCTGCAATAGTATAACCTATACAATTGCCACGCCAAGACACGGAATATCGCATCACTTGCATGATTTAATAAGATAGATGTCGTCACAGCCTCATACGGTAAATCACATCATTAGCGTATAATATAAGATAATCTGTCATCACAGCCTCTTGCATATCACAAATACACACATGTGTCCCAAAATAAACCAACTGCTTCAAACAATTACCTATGTAAAGGAGTTGGTTAACATAGTTGATTGTCAATATGTTATAAACAAGTGGATAGACGTTAGTACTTTGACCCTCCACTCGAAATCCCATTGCCATGTCAAAACCCATTGCTATGACAGTGACATAGGAATGGGTTTTCGAGGGGAAGCTCAAAGTACCAACGTCCTTTCTACAATTCGTGGATTCTAGAAAAGCATTTCAGTTGGATAATCATGAAGTGTGGCGTGTCATGAACATTACACACTATCGTGATCATTTAGATATTCAAAGACAATTTGAATGTATGAAGTTGCGTATGGCCACATTCTTACTTTCAACTTGACTTTCAATCCACAAGTATATCATATCCTTTCCTTCTTTGTTAAGTAACTCCTTTACATATATAAACTAATTTTTTTTTTAAATCTATCAACAGTCTATAACAATTATATGACACTCATTGCAAATTACTGGAAATATTATGATATGTAAAGACAATTTATTGTTCCGGTTACCTGATGATGAGGGCTGAATATTTAAGGCTAGAAAGGTGGTGCAAAAGGGTTTAGCTTCCTCTCAGAGTTCATAACTGTGTATGTGATTTTAGTGTGTAATTTTTGGCGTCAAACTCTATATGTGTGTCAGAGAGAGAGAGAGAGCAGATATGATAAGAAGAGAGATGAAAGGGTTTGTAATGATAGTGCTAGAATAGTGCAGAGTGAAGTGGGGTTAATGAGGCACCCTCACAAACCCTTTCATATCTCTCGCCACCATTCCACCACTATCCTTACCATGACCTTGACATCTCTTTTCTTATCATCTCTGACCTCTCTTTCTGACACACACACAGAGTTTCACACCAAAAATTACACACTAAAAACACCCACACAGTTATGAACTCTGAGAGTAAGCTAAACCCTTTTGAACCACCATTCTACCCTCATCATCAGTAACAAAATATCAAGATAATATAAAGTGATCATATCAAGATATGAAAAAATTAACTTCCTTAAATGGCCCATGGGCAACAGTCGGCTTTGACATTGGTCTAAAACTCCTCCATATATTTGTTTGTTCACGTGCAATCCAGGTTTGGTGATTGAATGGCATGTCAGATCTAGGTTGATTTATGATTCACACAAATGATCCCAGGTCTGACATGCCATTCAATCAGCAAAGCTGAATTGTAAGTAAACAAACTATCTGCATTTGATTAACCTGCCTTCATCTAAGATATAACCGCCATGGCTGCAAATAGTAGTGAATAATCAAACATGGATGAACGACACCATATGAAGTTAGTTTCGTAACATAATACGGTGGTGCCGTACATCCATCTTTGATCATTGATATGTTAGTTTCGTAACATAATACGGAGGCTCAGATCTGTATAAATCAATAGTTTACAGAACATCAGGATACAACCGTCATGGCTGCAATAGTATAGAATTGACGCGCCATGAAACGGAATATCGCATCATTTGCATGGTTTAATAAGATACTTGTCATCACAGCCTCTTGCCAATTAACAGCATATATACATAATGTGTTGCCATAGGATGCCAACCACAATGAAACATGATTGACCAGAAGATGTTAATCATCTATGTGAGTATACCAATCAGGAGTTTCTATTTATATGCATTAGCAAGGCTCAGATCTGTAAAAGGTTTGATAAACACAAAAACATCAGGATATAACCGCCGTGGCTGCAAAATAATGTATTAAAATTGCCATGCCAACATACGGTAAATCACATCATTTGCATATCAAATAAGATAATCATCATCACAGCCTATTGCATGTACTAAATACAAAATACATTTCAAACCTTCCTTCTCAAACACACATTGGCAATAAATAATAAAAAGTTGCCCAATAAATCAGCTACGTAAGTACAATGTGGGCCAATGTCAACTATATGGGAGAGGTTCCACCTGCACCACATTTATTGACATATTGAGGGTAATAAATTTTCAAACTTACCCACCTTATATGTGTGAATTTAAATTCAAGTGGTGTTGCTAAATAGGTTACAAGATTCTATCAAAAATGTCTACAAAAGACTTCAGCCAACAATTTCCAGAACTGTTTCCGCAACAAAAAGACTTCGGCCAACAGTTTCCGGAACAAAAAGACTTTCGCCAACAAATGGATGAAGAACAACTTTTAATAGAAATGGAGGAGGCTGCTATTAAGGAGGAAGAAGAATGGGAGATAGCAGAAAGACAAGTGCTGTTAGAGATGGAAGCCAAAAGGGAGCGACTTATGCTCCAAGATGAAGAAGTGCTGTTAGAGATGGAGGAAGCTGCTCGGGACAGAGAATTCAATGCATTGTATGCAGAGTGGGATGAGCGCAGATTTGAAGGTTGCTCTGAGTATCTTTTCGACGATGGTTACGACTCTAACAACTCTCAAACTTGGGATCACCCGGATTATATTTAGTTGTGTCGCAATTTAATTTTCAGTGTATTTTGTTTCGTTAACCCAACCAGTTTGCACCATCATTAGAGTGCTTTATTCACTTACTACCACTTATCTTACAGTGGTTTGTCAAACTTAATAAGTAGCAACAAATCACTAAAACCACAAGAACAATTAATCACCCAATAGGTTACCAGTTATCTTACAGAAACAATTAATCACCCAATAAGTTAACCCTAAAATATCGAAACCCAAAATCAAACAAGAACAATTACGCTAAAGTTAACCCTAAAATAGCGAAACCATAAATTATCGAAACCCTAAACTAGCGAAAACATAAATTAAGAAAACCATAAATCAATAGATGAAAATACGTAAAATTACTTACCCTAGCCCAAAATGTTTTTCTGATAGACATTAGATCGGACATTGTCGTGCCGATGTACTGCCGATGTGATCGGACACTGTGTTCGCTCTTGCTGACAATTGTGTTGAGGAAGATTGTGTTGAGGAACTGTGTGGTGGCGATGTGGTGGTTTCAAATAAGAAGTGTGTTGAGGAAGTTTATCTTCTCTGTATAAATGTATAAATGTATAAAGGTTAAACTACTTATACCTTTTTAAAAAAAAATTTATACCTTCAATACATTCAACACTTAATACATCAAAAGTTGCCCAAAGTACAACCTTGTGGGACCCAGTTGCCCAATATTTATGTACTTTTTAATAATAAAAAAAGGCATTACTTTTTGCTAAAAGACAAAAATTGTCAGTTGCCCAACATTAAAAGTCAAAGTTGCCCAACTGAAACTTTAGTACACTTGTACTAGATAAGTACAAGGTTGCCCCACAAAATGGGACACATGTCATGTATTTAAAATAGTTGCCCAAATATTCAGTTGGGAGAGTTGCCCATGGGGCATTTTGAGAAGTGAAAAAAAAATGAGGCATTTAGGGTAATAAAGTTGGGCAACTGGGGCATTTAGAGAATTTTCCCTTTAACAAATTTTAATTTTTTGTTACTATTGGAAATTGCTATAATGATAGCTGATTGATTGATGCATTAATCGTTGATTGGTCCTGTGCATTAATTTCAAAGATATTATACAAACTTTCCTGAAATAATTTGGTCAAAATGCATTATACAACCGGTGTATATATTTTTGTTAAGTTTCTTAGGTTTGAAAATTTTTAATTGGGTCAAATCTCATGCCTTGATAGACAATAATTAGAAAGTGAAGCCAATCAAAGTGTTCGGTCAAAGAGGATTTAACACCTCAAATGTCGTGTACCAAGAAGTTTTACACGAATAACGTATATTGTTAGTTATCTTATAATTGATTTTTCAGCTTCACTAAATATTTTTACATGTTCTTTGATACATGTTAAGAATTTTTTCTTCAGTTGAATTGTCGCATGTTACGAAACACTTACTACAATATTGCATATCGTTAATTGTTTGCCGCTGGGAACCGCTGCCCTAGGCACGTGTACTCGTCTAGTTATATAATACTACCTCCGTCCCATAATTATTGTCCACTATTGACTTTGAAAGTCTATATTTTTCAAATTTGACTTTAAAATTTTTCATTTGTGTTATATAATAATTGATGAGCATTATATCAATGAAAATTACATAAATCGTCCTTGTGGTTTGGTCAAAATTACGGATCTTGTCCCTATACTTTTTTTTTCAGTGCGTTTCGTCCCTGTGGTTTACAAATCTTACGGATCTTGTCCCTGATCCGACCCGGTCCCAAAAAAAGGACCTCCCTTGCAAATACTCTCTAACGTGAGGGACTAACATCATATTTTGGTTTTAATGATCGGAGTTAATTACATAAATCATCCTTGCGGTTTGGTAAAAGTTACGCATCTTGTCCCTGTGGTTTATTATAATTTTTTTCAAAAAAAACTGTTTTTTCTTTTTAAAAAATTAATTTTATTAAAAAAATTAAAATAAAATTAAAAAAAAAACAAAAAAAAAAACTTTTTTTTAATTTTATTATAAAACGGATGAAGGCGTATAAAAAAACTTTTTTATACGGTTTTCTCTATTTTTACGTTTCATTTGTTTTTATACGGTTTCGTTCGTATTTGTATGAAAATGTATGAAAACATTTTTGTACAAAAATGTACGTTTTTGTATGAAAATGTATGAAAACATTTTTTCATACGAAAAGGAACAAAACCGTACATTTTTGTACATTTCGTTCGTTTTTGTATGAAAATGTATGAAACATTTTTATATACAAAAATGTACGTTTTTGTATGAAAATGTATGAAAACATTTTTTCATACAAAAAGGAACGAAACCGTACATTTTTGTACATTTCGTTCGTTTTTGTATGAAAAAATGTTTTCATACATTTTCGTACAAAAACGTACATTTTTGTACAAAAACGTACATTTTTGTACAAAAATGTTTTCATACATTTTCATACAAAAACGAACGAAACCGTATAAATACAAATGAAACGTAAAAATAGAGAAAACCGTATAAAAACGTTTTTTTATACGCCTTCATCCGTTTTATAATAAAATTAAAAAAAAGTTTTTTTTTGTTTTTTTTTTTAATTTCATTTTAATTTATTTAATATAATTAATTTTTTTTTAAGAAAAAACAGTTTTTTTTTTAAATAATATTATAATAAACCACAGGGACAAGATGCGTAACTTTTACCAAACCACAAGGACGATTTATGTAATTAACTCGATCGTTAAAACCAAAATATGATGTTAGTCCCTCACGTTAGAGAGTATTTGCAAGGGAGGTCCTTTTTTTTGGGACCGGGTCGGATCAGGGACAAGATCCGTAAGATTTGTAAACCACAGGGACGAAACGCACTGAAAAAAAAGTATAGGGACAAGATCCGTAATTTTGACCAAACCACAAGAACGATTTATGTAATTAACTCTACATTTAATAGCCAATCTATTCATATATTTTATATCAATTATTATATAACATGAATAAAAATATTTAAGGTCAAAGAATAAAGATAAAGACTGAAAATGTCAATAAGAGACAATAATTATGGGACGGAGGGAGTATACTAAAACCCAAGTTGGAACGGGAGAAATTTTTTTGTGGAGCCCGTTTTACCTTAATGAGGCCTCTTATTGGTTGGTTCCTAAATTTCATTTGCACAATAAGCTCAAACAGTAGCTTAGTGTAGAGGTGCACGAATCGGTTAAAATTCAAAACCGAACCGGTTTTTAAATAAAAAAGATTACCAATCTATCTAAGCTGACCAAGGAGACTAATGTCATATGCATTAGCATTCATTTGTGCATCAGTCAAACCACAATCATCAAACTCATCATCATCATAAGGGTTTTGATAATAGATGTCCTCCTTTCACTGCTCCAATAAGCTCTTCATGCCCACTCCACTACCACTTTTAAACCCTTCAAGTGCCATAAAACTTGTGGTTTCATTGTAGTTCTCAAGAACTTCATCATCATCACTATCTGAAATAACCAAATTTCCCAACTTTAGAAAACAGGTTACCAATCTTTAACCATGTCAGGTGTGCTCTTTGAATAAGGAGCAACATTGGAAGAACTAGGGATGTTTTCATTGTTTTTCACGTGTCCTCCATCAACATTAGTAGCAGCATTACCACTATATGCTACATTAGCAGTAGCACCTTCATCCAAATCAGCAATATGAGTATTGAGATTACTACATGGTTGAACAATTTCCATAGTAGAATCCTCTATCTCATCAAAAGCAGCAAAAGCATTTTTAGAATTACTAATCACATTACAAGTGTTAACGCCAATGGCATCGGACTAGGTGGTTAACTAGAATGGTGGTTTTCGAGTACAGATTGACGCGTGCAGTAGTTATGCATTATGTGGAACTTATGGAAGTTGCAACATAAACATATATCCGTTTTGTAGTTGTATAGAAGGTTTTGTGCCAATAGTCGAAGAAGAATATAATGCAGCTGATTGGTCTAGTGGGTGCCAACATAAAGAACCTATAGATTGTGAGAATGGAGATGGCTTTAAGAAAGTTTTAGGATTGAAATTTCCAGACACACAAAGTTCATGGTACAAGAACAGCATGACACTTGAAGAATGTGAGATGACCTGCAGAAGGAATTGCTCATGTACAGTTTTTTATTCCAAGACACCACATCCCTTTCAGTAATTTTATCGAACACCTTATGCCTATCAGCCACACCACCACATTTCACATACATATCTAAAACTGAATTTTCGAGAACAACATTCGACCCAACCCAACATTTAACCACATGCCCAAGAACTAGTTTAGAAAAATTATACTACAAATGCCTTCATGTGACCTAATAATAAATGGGTAAGTAAATTTCGATTGTGATTTATTTTATATGTTGATTAAATTTTTTGTTTTTGTTTTGTAATAATAGATGAATAAGAGGTGAGAAAGGATACGATTCTATTGTCGAGATTCAGGAACTGGAGGAAGGTGCATGTGGTGGACGCGCCGAGGCTATATCAGAAGGCGCGAAAGATTGTGAATGTAAAGGTGAGTACAAGGCATATTCACCAGCCTCGTTAGATCACGTTGGAAGCAAATCCGTGTTGGATTTGTTTGATTTAAGTGGTCGTTTGGTTTGTTGCTAGGAATCACAATGGGTATCGGATTTGGTATGTGGTAGAACGACAATGGATATGAAAAAGTGTATCATTACGATTGTTTATGTTTGGTTAATGAAATACGGAATGAAAAAGTGTATATATATTTGAATTTTATAGTGGAAAATAGAGGGGACTGCGGGAATGAATTTCATAGACACGAAATTGGTGTGTAATGAATATATGACTATGATATACCCATTTCATTACTGGGCCCACAAAACAAACACCTTTAATCACTTTCATAGTCTAGTTTCATTGCCATAGTGGGATGCCAAACGCACCCTAAGTTTGTTTGCTTTAGTAGCAAGTGGTGAAGTTACATGTATAGATAGTAGATTACTTATGGTGTGTTTGTTTTTTGAAAAAATGTCTTACTAGCCTCTTACTCTTACCGAGTAAGAAGCGGTAAGAGGTGGTCAGACATTAGTGTTGTTTAATATTTTTTTTCTTTTGGGTTAGAACCGATATATAACATCTTACTCAATAAGATGTGGGAGGCTTGTCTTATTGCCTCTTACTCTATAAGAGATTGAAGACTTGTGTTAATTAACTATGCTATATTTATGATAGAAGTTTTGTTTCATATTTATATAAGTTACTTATTATCGCATTGCGCTGGTTTAATAAATAAATTGTAGAAACGAACACTTAAAATCATTCGGACAATTATACAAAAACAAACAACATGATTTCGTTCAGATTTAGACTTTCTAGCCACCTCCTACTGGTAAGATGTGATAATCAGATTCAGACCTAAAACAAAACCCTAACCCATCGATATTCAATTTCTCTTGCCATTTCTTCTTTATTGATATATATACTCATCAATGCCGATCCTACCAACACTTTCTTACTTATCTTATGAGCAAAAAGGGTTCTAAATAATCAGCCCTTTGAATTGAATAAGCGAGGCTTTCCCGATAAAAAGTTGTCTGGTAAGACCGATAGTAATACACTGTGTGGGACGGAGTAAGGACTCTTTGTTTTAAGCTTTGTTTCACCTAATTTGGAAAGAGAAAATGGACATGTCTTACCGCGGATGTTGGATCGGAGTTAGCCGGGGCTTCTTCCTCGAGTCTTGTCATGATCGCGCACTCAACGAAAGAGCTTTACAAGCGGCATTGCCCTTCTTCACTCACGAGATATTGTTGGATCGGACTTTCGCCCATTGTCCAAGATTCCCCACTGCCGCCCCCCGCAGGAGTCCAGGCCGTGTCTCAGTCCCAGTGTGGCTAATCATCCGAAAAGACCAGCTGGGAAGATAAGGGAGGATCACCTCAGCGAACTAACCGAATGGACTTGAATTATCTGAACCGAAGGATAGCGGCTTAAATCAGTCTCGTTTGGTTTCGAAAGCCTATCCTTCCCCGTCCCTTACCTGTCTTTTGCGTCATCCTGAAATTTTTTTTGGGTATGCCAGGGAAAATGCCTCACGGTTTACATGCATTTTTAGAAGAATTTCCTGGGTCTCAATAAAACAAAAGGAAAGGCCCGAGTGGAAGCACAAACTAAAGGAGAGAGGAAAAGTTGAAAGGGGGAAGAAGTTAATGTGACAACTGGCAATTAGGGAGCTCATTTTAGGTAACCGCATTACGCTAAACTAAACCGAGTATTTTCCTTTAGAACTATTTTAATCGACCATGACTTGATTTGATATCGTTTATTGGTTTTTATGATTTATTTTATTATCGTATGAGTTATCGTGTGAGTTTTAACTCTTTTTGTTAGGCACTATTTGATTCGGTACAATAAAATCCTAAAACAAGATATAACGTAACTTTTAAACCGTAACTCGAAACTTGACGAATAAATAGTCAAAACTTGTGGAAAAAGATAAATAAAAACAATAGAAAGTCGAATGAACGTCGTGGGACAATCGTAGGACAATATATGAGCTCGGGAATAGGTAAACGGGATAGTTTATGAAAAATCACGAATTTGGCTCCCCTAAAAGCCCATGGCCGGCACCCCCCTCCCATCCCCTTCATTTTTATTTTGGTCCTTGAGTCAAGTATATATACCCTCATCTCATCTCATTTCTCCCTTTCATTCTAACACACACAAAACACACTTTCTCTCTCTACACTCTCTCTCCCCCAAAACAAAACCCTAACCCTATAAATACCCCACCGCCGCCGCCCCATATCCGGCCACATTCAGGCCAAAATCCGGCGAGTGGGATTACACCTCCACCACCATTTTGTAGATCTCTCTTCCCTCTTTCCATACATATATAGAACGCCTATAGAAGCCTTCATTAACACCTCCAAATCTTGCAAAAACTATTCGTGATTATAGGGTCTTCAAGTAATCTTGTAGATCGGGTTTGGAAAAGGTAAAAGGAACATGGGTCAAGCTCATTTGAGCCATGATAAGCCACGAATGAACTCTTTTTGGCACGTATGTGGCTCGACCTTGGTGGGTTTGTGGTGAAACAAGGGTTTAAAACTAATTTACAACTAATAAAACATGTAACTAGTGATTTGGTATTGTGTGTTGTATCATTTTATTGTGTTTTTGCATTTTTATTATTGTTTCATGATATTGGTTAGGATTAGTTGATGGGTTTGATGATTGGATGTTGTTTGGAGGTTGATTGATTGTGGTTGGTTGTAGTAGAAGCCATTTGGGAGTGTTTGGATGTGGTTGATGAGGCGTACGAGCCATTAGGGACTCGTACGTCGCTCATGGTGTGCGTACGAGACCCACATGGACCAAGGGTCCGGGTCGGGTTGTTGTGGTATCTTTTTGGTAGTTTTTGTCGGTGTTTGGATGAGACGCGTGGAGCCGAAAAGCTTCTAGAGCTTGTTTGGTTCACGTGGTCTTAACCGGGACCGTGTCATGACCATTAGGGTCATAACATTGGTTTCGGGTATATTTGGTAGTTTGATTGGATGGCGAGACTGATATGGGTTGATTGGAGATTGATTTGCGCTATTATGATTATTCACTTGGACTTATAATATAAATTGTCAACTTTGTGCAACGTCGGTGTAACTTTGACTTTTTAGTCATAGTTGACCCCGACAACGCCGTAACATGGACTTTAGTATATATTGGACTATAGATTGATTAAAAGCCGAGAAGTCATGACTCGTGCTTGTGGACTCGAAACGAATAACTACTTGAAACTAATATTGAAATTGACGTAATATATATATATATATATATATATATATATATATATATATATATATATATATATATGAAAATGTAATAAAACTATGAAACATAAATAATAAATGGTTTTTATACCAAAACCCTCGATAACAAAACTTATCTTGTTATTCACTATTTTAAATGGGAATTAACAACTAAAAATGGAAAGGTTTTCCAATTAATAAGTATATAATGTTTCGAGTGCACGATTATCGAAATGTGCCATTTATGAGCATTTAATACCATTTTCAAGTATTTAATTCTATTTACATTGTGTACATGGGTTACGGATGACATAACATTAATAGCGTCAATCCACGTGGATAGCGGACTTATTAGGTTGACGAAGCTAATAAGAGCCCGCTAGGTACGTAGGATAACGTTATTAATGGGTGAATTATCCTTATGACTCGTTAGGATGCGTCCGGTTTATGGGATAATAAGCGACAGGAATAAATGATTGAGTTTATCGAGTTGACGAATTCGATAAGGTCTACTATTTATTCCGAAACTTATTAGACTATGGAGCTTATCGCTTAGACATCTCATTATGTTGCATTAAGTCACATTGTGGTTATTTGAGTGCATTCATGATATCATGTTGAGTCGATACACACACACGACGATACCAAACTCTAGGACTAAATGGCAAAACAAGATATTTTTTGAGATAAAGAAAAGGAATACATTGGGGTAGATAACGTTGATTTTGGGAAATATATATTAAAATTGGTTTATATTAATAAGTTGTGCCGAGTCAGTAGTTGTTGAGCCATGTTAGCTGTTATCTTCGTTGCTAGTGTTTGTTTGTGCGTTGCTTGCTTAAGGTGAGTTTCATAGCCCCAGTTTTATCTATGTTTTTAACTAATTTGGGGTGAGAAATCATGCTACTCTTTTGGACCTTTTAAACTATTTTGATTTGCTTATGTGCTTGATTGTTTAGATAGATATGTGGTAGATGTTGCCTTAGTCTAGGGTGGCAATCTTAATTGCTATAACACTTGCCTAGCTAAGTATAGACTTCTACATCGACCTAGTCTAGGGTAACAATCGTTCTAGACTTTGCTACGACTGCGCTGGCTAGTGTCGCTTAGGGCCCTACTATGACGTCGGATATGTTATTGATGATATTGTTGATTGTGATATTGGTATGTGATTGAGGTGATATTGTGAATTTATCTTAGGTCTCTCATAGCAAATAAACTTCTACAGGTCCACTATTTAAATTTGAATTTAAACCTATGAACTCACCAGCGTTAGCTGACCTTTTAGCATGTTTTTTCTCAGGTATTTAGGTGATGTTTGGAATGCTTGTTCTGTGGAAGCTTGGCAAGGATGCATGGTTGAAGGATCATATTTAAACTCTGATAATATTATGGGGACCTATTTTATAAATTATGTCGGGCCTTACATTTAACTATTTTGAGATGATTGTATTGGATAATTAAATTTGGGATTGGTTTTTGAGTTATAAATGACAATCTTGTTTGCTATACTTGTGTGATGTACCAATCCATGTTAACGGCCCGAAATCTTGATTAAGTCTTCCGCTGTACCAGGATTTGGGGGTGTTACAGTTAAGGTATACCGTTCAATAGCCTCTACTTAAAAGCATTAAGGATAGCCCGTTCAATAGCCTCTCTCAGCACAGGACAACTTGAATCTATCACATAGTAGGTACCATCTATTTTAAGCTAGGCAGTGTTTCTTATATAGAGCAGGGATAGCTTGGTAGAAGGAATGCATCGAAACCAAAAAGGGAGAAAGCAACAATGATGGTGTTTTGGTACACAAACTTCACTATCTCAAGCCACATCTATTCTTTCACCGCGTTAACAAATTGTACGCAATCACTCTCTAAAATAAATCTATCATCTCTTCATGGTTCTTTTTATACTAAATCAAATTACGTATAATTTAATGTGAATTTAAAACTGTGTAACCGAAAGTTAATAATGGTTATCTACTAACCTAAACCAGAAAACCTCATCCGTCTACGAATCTTTAAGTTGAGCACCACTCATTGAGCAATGGGTCTAGGTGTCTTTCACACCAATGCTTTGACTCATGGATGTATCTGTAAATTGTGTTTAAAGTATGGTTTATACTACTTGCTGGATGCATATAAAACGAATCCACATGTGAACCTCGGACTCAATACTACCGGAAAGATGGGAAATGTCGTACATGTAGCGTCTAGTGAACACCACATATCCCAGTTAATTGGTGAACATAGACCAACTCAACTGGATAAAAAATGGATGGATGAGCTAACTACTAACAATAGCAACTCGATTTACAATGAATCGAGAACATATAATTTTTTTTTTTACCAGAAGCTGCTTCATGTAAATGTTTATCTTCATTGAACAGTTGACCTTAACGGTCTCTATAATTCATGATGTCAAATATTCGAGACTGCGTATTTCTATAATCTGCTTGCAGACATTATACTCTTTATGAACATGACAAATAATCAAACTAATAAATATGTAGGATAGCATAACAAGTAATGAAGTCTCGGTGCCTACGTAACCTCTTTCTGACAAAATGATGGTCCAAGCAACCGATCACTAACTGGTTCTTCTAAACGATTGGCTTCCATTCGATGCTCGTCTGCACAAGTCCCCGCAGGAAGAGTGATCAAAGCCGGAAAACAGAGAGATTGACTGAACTTTTCTGATCATTTCACATAACAAATAATGCTCACGAAAGCACAATCAGTTCTTCACTTGTTTTGCTTGTTCCTGCACACAATCCTCAAAACTTGCAGGGGATATACTCCATAATAAGGTTTGGCTCAACCCTAAGGTCAACCTCGAGGCCTGAATGGAATATCTGCTGATAAACCCTGTAGTTTCATCTGGCAATAATAATTGGGTGGTGCGATTGCACCAGCCTTTGTACACAAATCAACAACTGCAGGCGCATGCCCATAAAAAGACCGCCATTTATCCTGAAGAACTACAGGATCTTGAGGCCTGCGAAACCAAACAATCTTTGGAGGAAACAAATCGTCAACTTGAGCTTTCTTCCAAAGATGGGTCCCTCGCCAACTCTCATACTTAAACACTCCACAAAGACGAGCTTTATGCCCAGACGGCCCCACATGAACCTCCGAACAATATTTACAAACCTTAGCTGAATAAACCATCAACAACTTTTCAACACCCGATCTAACCACTTCCCATGCCTTTAAAGTCCCGTCAGCTACTAACCTTAACTCATCATTTGACAAAGATTCAGCCCCTATACATTCTAAGTTATTATCTGTGAACAAACTTTCCTCGTTTATATCTGCACCAGCTTGTAACGAGAGTTCAACAATTGCAGGTATGCGGTTGTAATCAAATCGCTGATCGTGTTTTATTACATCTTGGAACATGTTCTTCAGATGAAAAGTCTCAACAGGGATAAGTATATCGTTTATGCCCCCTTTGACCCATTCATGAAGCTTATTCTTGGCATGCCGTCTAAAGCCATGGCAAGTCTTGATTTCATGACCCTTCTCCCCGATATACACTTCCGGACAGAATCTGCGCATCAAAGATAACGTGCATTCAAAAATTATATCAAGTTTGACAATCAAAGTCATAGGAGTACTTAATCTTGTTAAAACATGAAAGACATACACACATCACGAATTCTGTCTCAATTGGAAAAGTTTCAGTTTAGGTGCTCCCTACATTTTACCCTCCACTACTTTCTGTAAATACTCGATAGATTTTCAGAATTTGCTAATTTACCCGTTTTATCCTTGCCTCCCATATCATTATCCTACAAGTTTTCCAAGTCAACCAGCATCGTAGGAGATGTTTACAACAACATCCAGCATCGTAGGGGATGTTTGTTTAAGCTTATTTTTAGACTTATGAACTTATTTGACTCAGCTTACATTTTATAAGCCCCATTTTTCTAGCTTATTTTTTCAGCTTATGAGCTTATTTTCCATCTTTATGTCATAATAACTTAATAAGATCATAAGCAAAAAAAAAGCTAGAAAAAGAGGCATATGAAATATAAGCAGAGTCAAGGATAAAATTGGCATTTTGCTGACTATAAGTTGCATTGGGCCTATATATCTTAAACTATTCGTTTTAGGCTTTTAGCACATGGACAATCCTTTTTGGAGCGGACATTATAAGATACGCTTAAGCAATGCACGACAGCACGAGTAATAACAAATAATAAATCAAGTAAAAAGATGAACGAGAGAAAGAGAATACTTGCAAGACCAGATGGGGATTACTTGCAGCAGAGTGGATACGCCTTGTATCAAAAGCGCTCTAGATCTTAAAACGTCATAAGCAACAGGGATCATAGCTTTTACCGGATAATCTTTGGCTCGATTCTCAATCCTCTTAAGAATCATGGGCCTTAACTTCCTAAAATCTACCTTTGGATTAGATCGGTAGTGTCGGGTAATTCCAATCAAACCTTGCATCATAATCGCGCTATACCATAGTCTAGAATTCCTCATAGCTGCCATATATTAATCAGACGCTTTTAGAAATGCAAATAGAATGAACCAATCAATCTCAGACATACACAAGGAGAAAGAAATATATCCACTAGGTTTTTACGTGTGCTCGTGTTTAAACAAACAAACAAATAAACATGAACACCTAAACGCACATGCTGTCGTGGTTTATTATGTTCGTTTATAAACACAAATACACAGTTTGTTCATCTAAGAGGGTGTTTGGGATTGTTAATCAGTTGTGCTTTTCTGCTTATTTTTAGGCGGTTAAGCAGTTTGTTAATCTAAGAGGGTGTTTGCTTATTTTTCATTTTTTATTTTTAACCATATACGCCGGTAAGGATTTGCTTATTTCATATAATTTCAACATTGTTCATTTAGTCTCCTAAATGATAAACGAATAACGTTGTCCCTGTTGAGGTTACCCGGGGAGGACGAGTCTTTGACTCAAATGTATGTGCCTAACCGAGGTATCCCCGTGACTGTTTCAGACCCTTTGGCTAGTGAAGTTTGAACCATAGAACTCTCGTGAGGAGGTTACATTCCTTACGACTAGGCCATTTGGCGGTGGTTTACTTGCATATTTAATTAAGGGGGTGTTTGTTTCAGCTTATATAGCCGGCTTATGGCTTATTTGGTTTTGGGCTTATGTTTCATAAGCTCACTTTTTGTGGCTCATTTTGAAACTTTTTATAAGCTTATCATGACATGATAAGCTTATATAAGCCAGAAAATCTCAAAATAAGCCACAAAAAGTAAGCTTATGAAACATAAGCCCAAAATCAAATAAACCATAAGCCTGCTATATAAGCCGAAACAAACACCCCCTTAAAACCTTTGATGCAAAAGCTTACAACCTTAAAAGTTAACTTTAAAAATAAAGCAATATAATGTTTCAAACTGAACCATATAAATATATAATTAATCTAAAAAGGTTTACCTGCATTTTTAATTAAGGGGGTGTTTGTTTCAGCTTATATAGCCGGCTTATGGCTTATTTGGTTTTCAAAACCAAATAAGCCATAAGCGCGCTATATAAGCCAAAACAAATACCCCCTATCGGGTTATATCTATAACGTCCATTTAAACAAGGTCCTTAGTTGTTACAAAATCTCATAACAACGACACAATAACACGATGATAGGAATGCAAATAAGGCCAAATCTAAAAAAGATAGTAACTAGTGACTACGGGGGTGTTTGTTTCGCCTTATATTGCCGGCTTATGGCTTATTTGGTTTTGGGCTTATGTTTCGTAAGCTCACTTTGTGTGACTTATTTTGAAACTTTTCGGGTTATATAAGCTTATCATGTCATGATAAGCTTATAAAAAGTTTCAAAATAAGCCACAGAAAGTGAGTTTACGAAACATAAGCCCAAAACCAAATAAGCCATAACCCCCTTAAAACCTTTTTATAAATGAATCTTTGTTCATTTCCTTTGGCTTAAAAACCCATTCGGAACACGATACCCCGGTTAGGCCGCGTACATCTATTTACACATTTGATGCAAAATCTTACATCCTTAAAAATTAACCTTAAAAATAAAGCAATATAATGTTTCAAACTGAACCATATAACTAATCTAAAAAGGTTTTATTAAAACTATGCTAAATAATACAATTCATTTTATATAATAAAATCAAATATATAAATAATTTCGATAAAATTCATATGACTTACTTCTTGCAGCAGGTTTGTGTTTGGATTTGATGAAGAACCAAAAAAAAGGTAAAAACAGTCAAACTAGGTGTGTGTGTTTTGAAATGAAGTTGTTATGGGCCGAATATCTGCATTTGGTATGGGCTAATTGATTGACCACATAATGGCCCATGTTGTGATAAATGGTCGTATTTACTTGGGTATTTTCATAAAAGGATGTATTTGGATAGTATAAACATTTTTGGCGCCCACGCACCATACCTTGCGCACCAAATATTAAATAAAGATGCATCTTCCTTTTAAAGCACCAGAATTAATTTATTGACCAATGGGAATGTGCCACGTATTTTTTGGTGTTCCTTGCTCACCAGATATTAAATATAGATAATTATTCCTTTTAAAGAACCAAAATTAATTTCTTGACCAATGAAAATGTGCCACATATTTTTTGATGCCCAAAACTCATCCCTTGCGCACCAGATTCCTTTGAAAGCACCAAACTTAATTTATAGACCAATTGAAATGTGCCACATATTTTTTGGTGCCCAAAACCCATCCCTTGCGCACCAGATTCCTTTGAAAGCACCAAATTTAATTTCAATGAGCATTAATGTTATGGTGCCCAAAAGATTTTTCTTGCGCACCAAAATTCAAAGTGTTTTCTTTCCTCCGCACCACAATTGGGGTTGATAGTGATAAGTTTATGATTTGGTGCCCAAAATGAAATCCATGCGCACCAAAATGGACATGTTAGTGAAAGAGAAAATTTTTAGTATGTTTTAGTAAAGTGATAGTGTATTTGGTATGTATTGGTAATTAATTTAATTTTTAAACTACTAATTCATGGGTTTGAATTTACTATTATATAAAAGACGGAATTGCATATATGTATCCCTTCAAAGGTGAATAATTGCATATATATTTTTCGTACAAGTTTTTTATGTACATGGTATAATGATTTTTGTGCATGCAATTGCTAACCACAAACTTATGAGTTGTGGTTAAAACTTATCATTTGTGTAAAAATAACATTTAATGAACTCGTTATTTTCAAATTTATACTTATTTAATGATTATAATTATAGAAGGCGTTGTTAAGCATGTAATTTTTTATGTTAATTAATTGTTGATTTTTCAATTAAGGTAATCTTAATCACAACGCATAAGGGTTGCGATTAACAAAACTCAAAAAAAATAAGGTAATTTGTAAAGTCTTCTTCTTTTTGAGAATTTTAGCGTTATAACTTTAAGTTTTTTGTATTTAGCAAAAATTGAACTTAAAATCTCTGATATTTTAATGATAATAGTTACAAATTTAGTTAAAAATAAGATATGTCAAACATCTCATAAAATGTAAAGATATTGCCAAATAAATGACTATGCAAACACAAATTTCTTTTCAATACGTTGTTTCATTTCATGATCTTTGAAAAAGAAAATTCTAGATAGGTTAGCAATATTAGATGGATATTTATATTGTACTCTAAAAGTTGAAGTTTCTATCTGCAGATCATCATATTAACAAATTAGTTGAAGTTGAAGCTTATCGTAAAATATGCTTTACTAATATCTAATAAATGCTACTCGCATGTGTAGCACTGAAAACACAACCTTATTTTCATTATTTTGAGTTTACAGAAACTTATAACTTAAAAAATTAGTCAAAGCTTATTTTATTGTGTAACTTAGCTTGTTTAAAGATGGCGAACCTCCTTCATTTTTTCTGAAGTTTGTATAGAAGGATTCATCTACCAATGTAACACAATCAACTCTACTCGTTAGAACAACTTCCATATAGTCTATGCATCGATTTTTTTTCTTTTCGCTTTTTGAACCTTTTTTTGTTTTCAGAAACGTGATTTGGCTCATGATTGCCCATTTTTCTTAATTTCAGGGTTTATATGAATTTGAAAATTGTCACTTAGTAAATTTCCTTACCAAGGCTCAATCCAATTAAGTCCGTAGCGTCTACCTATTTTTACTATACCTTATTACTCAATCATTTTTACAAATGAAATAATCAAATAAATTACAAGATCTTATTTTCACATCACGATTTAACTGCATCAAAGGTAGGTGTAAATGTGTAATGGTCAACTTTTCAAAATCTTCATTTCAAAGTCAAATAGCTTTTAACATGTCACTCAACCTACAATCTAACAGTCATAGTGATGACCACCTAACCAAATACATAAAACCCCCCACTTAATACGAACATACCTCATAATATACCTCTCACACAAAAAAATGATGCATTTCGTTAGATGGTGTGCACCACCGAACCGAGTTCCTTTTGCCTCTTTCACGTGCGGTCCTTGCTTGGCCGTAATGGTGACGACGCGCGTTGACGGTGGCACCACCCTTGGTCACCTACCAAACCTGATTAAGTATTTTCGGCTCGGGTTACTCAGGTAAAAATTTTAATTCGGGTTATTCGGGCCAACCCGAATAATAAATAGGGTCAGGTATTGAGTTGAAAATGCTTTACTAACTCAGGTGCAGGTCGACCCGATTGACCCGAATAAGAGTTTTTTTTTTTATATATTTTCATATTTTTTATGAATTATATATGTAAACTTATTGAACTAGACAATATTTTTAATCATTTTACTCATACTCGGATTGACCCAAACTCGCATACACCCGAGCTCGACTAACCTGAGATCTTAATAGGGTGGGGTTCATATATATGTTTTTTGGTCTCAACCTAATTTGATCCGAGCCGACGCGAATCTGAGGCTGGGCACAGTCGAACTTTGCAAATCGGTCGGTCGCCCAAATCTTGTGTCGATGACCGATATACACATCGGTCATATCGACTGTGAACCCAAGGTCATCAAATCGGTCGAGGGACAAAATTTCAAGTATCGGTCTAATTTTCGACCGACTTTACACACGCATTCTTTTGTTTTTGGTTTTTTTTTTTAACTTGGTCACTGACTGTGGCAACTCAGTCGTGTCTGGTCGCTGGAGAAAGAAAGCTGATTTGGCACCCGATGACCTGGGTCACGAGTGTGCCCGAAACTCAACCCCACCGAAACTTCTAGTCACCTACTCCATGACCCCGGTTAATTACCATATGTAAAACAAACCAAAAAAGAAAAAGTAAAGGCAGGTGATGGGGATGATATTATTGATATCCAATCAACCAGTTGTAAATTTACTGATCATTTTGTCACTTTATATACGGATTAAAACCATAGATCACATGAGGATACAACTTTGATAGAGACTTGACCCATTTGCCAGTTAAGACTAGAAATAAATAGACTTCATTTTTCTTCGAACTGATGATTTTTTTATTTTTACTTTTTCACTTGTTTTGAAATAAAATGTGGACAAAAGAATTATTGTACTATATTGCTTTTGTAAGACAAAGGAGCATTATTTGTAAAAGAGTATGACAAAGGTTTGAATATCCCCATAATGGTTACTATTCACTATTGATGTCAGATGTCTTTGTTATTTACTACTGTAAAAGATACTCTAGTTTATTGATACTAGTAGATAGTCCATCCCTCTCATAGCATTTTCAATATAAGCAGTATAATTTTGCACTATTTTAATACAAAATAATATACAGTAATATTTTTGAAATATCCTTTCATTATAAATATGTTACTCTAATGTGTACACTAAATTTTACACTAAAACTAGCACTAAATGTTATTTTATATAATCTATGACAATAATATTAATATATTACTCCCTCCGTCTTAAAATTATTGTCACTAGACAAGATTCACACAATTTAATAAAAGTAGGGCCACTTTAATTTTCAACCATTCAAAAGGAATATTCCTCCACTAAATTCTCTTTCTTTTACTAAAAAAAAAAAGTGGACAATAATTTTGAGACATCCAAAAAAGAAAATGTGGACAATTATATTGAGACGAAGGGAGTAATAGATTGTAAGGATATAAATGAAAAACTAAATTAAAATATAAGGTTGAAAGTGAAACTTTTGCATATTTAGTGCAATGAATACTATAGCACTATATTTAGTGCATTTTACTGCACTAAAATGATGCAAAGATATAGTGCTAAATTAAAATATAAGGTTGAAAGTGAAACTTTTGCATATTTAGTACAATGAATAGTATAACATTATATTTAGTGCATTTTAGTGCACTAAAATGATGCAAAGATATAGTGCTAACATTAGTGCAAAAAATACATATAATGCATACATTGGAGATGCCCTCATAAGTCTCGTAATAAGTGTTTAGTTTGATTTTTTAAAGTCTTTTTTTTTTTCAATTTTAACTTTAAATATTCTTATCTGTATTATATAATATTTGATGAAAAATATATCAATGAAAATAAATTTAAAACTCAATTCATTCATATATTTTGCATTAAGTATTATATAACACAAATAATATTTAAGGTCAAAGTTAAAAAAAAATACTTTAAAAAGTTAAAACGCACATTTATTATGAGACGGATGTAGTAGTTTATTACAATTGATACTTCTTAGTACTATTTTATTAACTGTAAAAGATAGTGTTTGATACTTTTCTTTTGTATCTTTTGATTTGTCAAACTTTAAAAATTGTTTTTCACATTTTTTTTGTCAGTATTATTCACTATATTAATAGGGCAAGACAATTTTTTTATGGTTTTGTGCTCCGTATTTTTGTGTTTTACTATTGACTTATCAAACTTTATTTCACAAAAGGTGTAGATTGGCGGGAACACCCTGATCCCGGGTGTCTTTTGGCACCAACCATTGTTCACTCCACAAGGAATAGCTCCGGCAACTCTGCTGACCTAGTGAGGACTTATCAAACTTTATATTTTATGTCTTTATTTTTTGTTGATACTTTTCTTTTGTATCTTTTGATTTGTCAAACTTTAAAAATTGTTTTTCACATTTTTTTTGTCAGTATTATTCACTTTATTAATAGGGCAAGACAATTTTTTTATGGTTTTGTGCTCCGTATTTTTGTGTTTTACTATTTTTGACTTATCAAACTTTATTTCACAAAAGGTGTAGATTGGCGGGAACACCCTGATCCCGGGTGTCTTTTGGCACCAACCATTGTTCACCCCACAAGGAATAGCTCCGGCAACTCTCCTGACCTAGTGGGGACTTATCAAACTTTATATTTTATGTCTTTATTTTTTATTTCGTAATTTTATAATATAAACAAAATTAATAATAATAATAATAATAATAATAATAATAATAAATAGAATAGAGAACATCCGCTTTACAAATTTCGATTCATTCCTTTCACTTTCAAAAGTTTTTCTATATCAATTTAACATGCGTGTTTCATATTCTTTCTAATAATAGTATAGACAACATACAGTTGAGATGGTGTTTTCCTACATTTAAAATTTGAGCTACCTCCAACCCAACAAATTACAAAATTCTTTTGTTTTATGCACCTACTGGCTTTGTTATCACAGGGACATCTTCATTTAATAAATACAAATGTTTGGGCACCAAATGCATACTACACGTTAATAAAAGTGTGTAACTAGTTCGTCATGACAAATAATACTACTAGGTACCATTTCAATCACTTTATCACAATATTGATGAAGAACAATATATATTGACTGGTTTATACATGCACACGAGTATAATTAAAATGATAGATTCTTTTGATTACTTCATCATATATTTATCAATGTTAAAAGCACTTGGTACCCTAGGTTAGGGGTGTAATCGAGTCGAGCCGAGCTCGAGCTTAACAGGGCTTGAGCTTGGCTTGAAATTTATAAGTTAGGCTTGAGATTGACTTGATAGTTTGACGAGCTTTAATCATCAAGGCTTGAGCTTAGCTTGAAAATTTCTATTAAAGCTTGAGCTTGGCTTGAAAAGCTTGACTGTGTATAAAAATATTGTATCGAATAACCAAACTCGTCAATAAATATATGTATAAAATAAGACAAACTTAAACCATATAAAAAATATGTATAAAAATATTGTATTCAACTAAAACACAACTTTTTAACCATATAAAAATATTATATTTTTTAAAGTGATATCCAAATATCTAATAATTGTGTTCTCATGTAGAATAAAATTTGTTTCTACACGTTTGGGTACAATGAACCTAATATGATTATTTGATAAAATAAGAGTAGCTACAAGTCTACAACATAACTGATTATTCATATAGATTGTCATTTTAGAGCCATTTTACATGTAAATACTTACCAATTCAAAATTTGGCTACGTTAAAATTCAATCCAACAGGCCACATCTAAATAATACGTAGTACAAATAGTAGAATACAAAACGTTTTAATTAATTAGGGTTAATCTAGAATACATGTTTAATTATTTACAAAGTAAGTCCTTATAATTATGTTAATAATCAAATTATCCCTAGTTAGTTATATGAATTTATAATGGAAATATATATATATTTAAGCTTGAAAAAGCTTGATAGGAGCTCGAGCCGAGCTATCAAAAGCTTGAGCTTGGCTTGTTATATGTTTCGAGCTAATTTTTGGGCTTGAGCTTGGGCTCGAGCTTGATAAAAGCTTGACTCGATCGAGTCAAGCCCGAGCTCGAGCTCGAGTTGCTTGATAAAAGCTTGACTTGATTACAGCCCAACCCTAGGGCGCGTTATATCAGATATCAAATTATAGGATATGGCGTCAAATTTATTAGCTAAGCCATTGTTTTTTTTTTTTTTTTGGTTTAAGTGTGATGTCGGGTGACTGTCGGACTATCCTATAACTTGAGTGATGTAGAGAGAGTGTTTTTTAGTTAAGTTATAAGTTCCGAGTTATAAAAAAACTCCTTTTTGTTATAGCACCGTCAGACGATGCTCTAAGCATGTATGTAGTGATATGCATAGTTGTCAGGATCCCGATTCTGATCTTAGGATCTTATGGTTTTACGATACTGCAGAGAAAAACGATCCGGATCCTACATAGAATCTTTGCATGCTTAAGATCTTATAAGATCCCGATTTTGACTATACGATCTTAAGATCTAATCCGATCCGATCTTACTTTTCTCAGATTACAAACTAAAAAACTACAAATTTATGAGTTGTTTTTATTATAGAATTAAAAAAATAGCATGTTAATCTTTTTAAACATTCTATAATTATAATTTAGGACAACATTTCTATAAAGCATTTATAGTATTTTTTATTTATAATTTATAGATTTGTATGATATTATAAAAACTATTAAGAAATATTAGAACAAAATCTTAAGATCTCGATTTGATTTTACAATTACGATCTTATAAAGACGAAAACCAGTAGAATCCTCATCTTGAAAACCTGGTGATATGAATTTGTCTCTTTTATCAACTTGTGGAGAAACACCAATACATTTGTTTTTGTGTCTCCTATCTCCCCACTAAAACACTCTCATTTGACATCTTTTTTACTTCAAAAACCAAACAAATAACACACTCAAATAAACTCACATTTTTTATTTTTAAATGACTCCAATAGTCTCCATCATTCTCATACTATTACCATCACTATTCACTTCCCACACCACCTCCCGCCGGATCCTCCACCAACCCTTCTTTCCGGCCACCGACCCTCCACCACCACCACCATCACCACCACCACAAACCACCACACAACCACCCTCACCATCACCTTCACCACTACCAAAACAACCATTCTCATCCATAACACCAACCACCCCTACTCACCACCATAACCATAACCATAACCACCCCTTCTTCCCACTCTCCACCACCTCACCAACCACCACCACCACCGTACCATCCACCACCTTACCTACTTTTCCGGCCAACATCTCCTCCATCACCCTACCATCACCACAACCACCTTCAAAACCCCATGTCTCCAAGAAACTCTTGTTTTTATCTTTATCACTCTCACTTCTATCCATGCTTTTCATATCCACAATGGTTGCCACCTTTTTGTACCACCGTAGCCGCCACCATAAACCACAAGACAACAATCACCTCTTACCACCCAACCACCCTACATCCGACAAACCTCCATCTCTCCCGCCAAATTCCTCAACTCCAAGCACTGAGTTTCTATATTTAGGAACCCTTTTTAGTCCCATGCACAACCATGCAAACGCCACAAATGACATCATGGGGTCACCTGAGTTGCACCCTTTGCCTCCATTGGTAAGAAAAGTTCATGGGAATGTGGAGGAGGGTTTTAAGGAGAAGGTGGTTGTGGCGGCGCCGCCACCTCCGGCGGCGGCGGTGGCGGCTGGTGGTGGTGGTAGTGGGGTGAAGCTGAAAGGGTTGCATTGGGATAAAGTAAGAGGGAGTTCTGATAAAGCTATGGTGTGGGATCAGTTCAAGTTTAGATCGAGTTTTCGGTGAGTGTTACGAGTACTAATTAACTTAAATAAGCATATATAAACCGAGAAGTTAAAAAATAAGCTTATGAAATATAAGCTGAAAATGATATAAGCCATGAGCCCGCTATATAAGCCTAAACAAACACCCCTTAATTTATTCTTTATAAACTCATGTTAGTTATACTTTCAACGTCTCATAATAAGTGTTCACTTTACTATATTAGAGTTCTAGTCGATCAAAAAGCTTTAGAAACTCTATTATTTTAGGGGTGTAAGCGTGTTCTGAGCCCGACCTAGGCTTGTTTAGCATTGGAGAAGCTCGAGCTCGGCTCGTTTACGATTGTAATTGCTTTTTTCACTTTTTCAATAGGAAATTTAAGAAGAAACTAATCGAGTTGCTATGGAATTTAAGTTCATGTATTATGAAGCGAATAACCTTATTTGTTATTAGTAGTTTTTTTTTGGAAAAAAAACTATATGACATACGTTTAATGTATTTTTTGTGGGTCTGGATGTCCTTTTTCATGAGTCCTGCCGTCCTTTTTGTGTGCTTAACATGCCCCGAGCATATGTTAGAAAAACCTATTTGTTACTATGGTAAATAGGTCACGGGACTATAGTACACTGATCATGCAATAAGGTCACTCAATTATTTTTTGAGTTACATTCAGGTCAAATGGTCAATTATGTGAAATGTTTTTGCAGTACGCAAACAGTTAAAAGTAATAGATTCTTGTCAGATTTATAGATATGCTAACATATTTCCAGTTGATAAAAGGGCTTTTAATCATATATGTAAAATAAAAAAAAGTAGTGTCATCATATTCTTTTAGTCTACATTTGTGCATTACAGTGTTGTACAGTGTGCATTACAGTGTTGTACAATATGATGTATGTCTATAAAAAAATGGTGTGAGTATCAACACCCTTTACTTATCCTTCTAATAATAAGTTAAAATTAGAGGTAATCATCATCACTCTCAGCGTTTATCTCAGCGTCACATCACCATTCACCTCCCATCGCTTTCTCTCATCTTTTCATTAATATACTCATAAAATACCCCATAAACACTCACACATCAAATAATTAATAATAAAAACATCCCATGAGTCCCACAAATAGACAATGACCGAGTGGCCATGGCTCTCACCTTTCGTATGTGTTTTCCTCTTGTGTCACGCGTGAGCTTGGTACCAAGTAGTGGGGTCGCGAGTGAGGTGGTACCTCACGAGTGAGGGGTCACCCCCATTACCTCTAGCCTTAATAACACATGACACATGTTGAAATCAAGTTAAGATTGAAAAAGAAAATTTAGAAAATGTTGCGGATAAAAGGATGATTTATGGAGATGTATTATCGTTTTAGAACCTCTATCTACGTCCTATGATAAGAAAAAATAAAATTCTATACTCTATTAACAACAATCTTTAAGACTGTTGTTAGCAAAACCCTTAAATAAATAATAGTGTAGCGAATAGAAACCTTAGAGATCAAACAAACGTCGTTTTGCACAATGTTTTGAACTGAAAAAGTCCAAACTACCACTTTGTTAGTAACGAGTGTTATATAAGGCCGCGCGTTGCAGCGGCGTGTAAAAAAGATTTATTTTTAACTTTTTATATAAACGTACTCATAGAAGTAAGCAAGCTTATTTTGATCAAGTTACAAAACATTTTTGGTAAGTAATTTTAGTAACGTATGTTTAAATTCGTTCATGTATTACTAATTAACATAACGTTCAGCAATATTCTACATCTAATTGGTGAAAAAATGTAGGGTGAACGAAGAAATGATGGAGACATTGTTCACGGCGAACTCATCAAAACCGGCACCAAACCATAGAACCAATCAACCAATGGCTCAACCTGTGGCTGCAAATATGAACCAAAAGATAAGAGTACTTGATCCACACAAGTCGAGAAACATAGCCATACTTTTAAGAGCATTTAACTTGACCATTGATGAAGTTTGTGAATCTATTCTTCAAGGTACTATCAAACTCTTTTTACTTACTCATGGTGTTAAGTATGTTTTGTTGACTTAGAACGCCAAAGTACAGGTAATGTTGATACGTTAGGTTCGGAGCTACTTGGAAGCTTATTAAAGATGACTCCTACTGTGGACGAAGAGATTCGGCTAAAGGAGTTGAATGACACATCGCTCTTTGAGCTTGATCCGGCTGAAAAGTTTCTTAAAGCAGTTATTGATATACCCTTTGCGTTCAAGAGAGTGGATGCTATGCTTTACATATCGAATTTTGATACTGAGGTCGAGTACCTAAAAGCGTCTTTCGAAACAATCAAGGTATAGTTTTTAACACCTTTTGCGTTGATTTTGTTTTTTTAGCATACCCCTTTAAATGGCTAAATATATTTGATAATTTATGTCAATCTCTGACCCCCACATTTTTCAGCCTATACCGAAAAACATGTTATGACCCGTTAAAACAATCCTACATGTGTTGAAATTTTTGTTCGTTTCTTGAATCCACAGTCAGCTTGTCGACAACTTAAGAACAGCAGGATGTTTATAAGGCTGCTAGAAGCGGTTCTCATGGCAGGGAACCGAATGAACATAGGAACAAACCGTGGGGATGCTCATGCCTTTAAGCTAGATACCCTCCTCAAGCTTATAGACATAAAAGGCACTGATGGGAAAACAACGCTTTTGCATTTTGTTGTTCATGAAATCGCAAAAGCAGAAGGTAATCTTTCAGGTTTTAATCAACAATTTGAACTATATGACGAGGTCGAATCGAGAAAACGTGGTCTTGAAGTGGTTTCAAGCCTGAGTGGTGAACTCTCGAGTGTTAAAAAGGCTGCAACTATTGACTATAATGTGCTTTCCAATGAAGTAAGAAAGTTAGCTATGGGCTTAACCAAGATTCATGATGTGGTGGCTTTAAATGAACCAAGTGGTACGAATGATAGATTTTTGGACTCTATGAATATGTTTTTTAGGAAAGCCGAGGATGATATAGCTAAGACTGAAGATGAAGAAAGAGTGTCGATTCTAATGGTGAAAGATATTACTGAATACTTTCACGGGACCTTGACTATGGAAGAAGAAAACCAACCGATGTGGATATTCATAGTGGTTCGGGACTTTTTGTTGGTTCTTGATCGGGTGTGTAAGGAAGTTGGAAAGATTAATGAGAGAACTACAGTTGGGAGTCAAAGTCATCCTTCTGTTTTTCCTAGTTTCAATGGACGACGAGGCTTTAGCTCTTTTTGAGAGTGAAGACTAAAGACGGAAAGCAATGTGTTTTGTTGGTCAGTCGCAAATGGCGCTTGACCATTTGTATAACTTTTTGGGTCGAAGATCTTGGACCGGTTTTACTTTCTTGGCCAAGATCATATGATGATAAGTTCATGTATTTATATCCATAAAATGGCTACTTGTACACTTCTTTAGCTGAAAAAATATTCTAGTAAATGTTTTCGTTCTTGTATATGTTTAGACTTAGGTTTGCTTTCATAAATTGTTTTAACTAGTGGTGATAGCGGCCAGATTGCCTGAAAATACTAGAGGCTTTGGCTCGCCGCCTGCCAGTAGAATTGTTCTGTTATTACATAGAACCAGCATATGCCATTTTTGAAACTCAAAATGGCATTTACCATTTCAATCTGAGCAAAGTTTTTCCAGACCGAAAACAAGTCACATTTTGACGCTAATCGGACAAGATCTAGTTTTGTGCTTAAACTTGAAGGGCGGGTAATAGGATAAATTACAACCATCTACTATTCTACTATTAAACGAGAACTAACATTTACTAAAGCAAAATTTAACTAATCACACGGCTCAGGAACGGTTCATTAGGCCGTGATCAAGTCGCCTTCATCATCATATGAAGCAAAATTTAACTAATCACACGGCTCAGGAACGGTTCATTAGGTTCATCATCATATGAGCCAAAGTGTTGCGGTTTCATTGAACCTAGGAAAAAACAGATGGAAGAGTTTGACTACCCACGGTCGTTCTCTCATTTATCTTACGTACTTCCTAGCTTACTATACCCACCTGATCAAGAACCAACAAGAAGTCCTGAACCACCATGAATATCCACAACGGTTGGCTTTCTTCCATGGTCACTCAAATGGCTATGAAAGTATTCAGCAGTATCGAACTTCCATACCTTTTTTGAAACACACATTTCTACTTCTTTCTTTGTCTCTTGTCAACCTCAAACACACATACAGCTGAAAAAAAAAACACAAAACACACACTTACGCGTACACATGATCTCTGAAAACCTGACAAACAATTCAAGAAGAGCTTGGATTTTCATTTTTCCGGTTTTCAACGGGTTTGACCGGGTCTCAACAGGTTTTGACCAGTTTGACCAGGTTTCAACGGGTTTTGACCGGGTTCAACGGGTGTGACCGGGTTTCAACTGGTTTTGACCGGGTCGTTTGACCGGTTTTCAATGGATTTGACCAAGTTATTTTGTATTGATTATGTTGTTATGAGTAAAATGTACATGCTTAAATGGTAGGAGGAAGATGTCTTGATGATGGGAAACAGGTTAGCTAAATAGGACCATTAAAGCAAAACTTGTTACCAATTATACCTTCATTGTTTCGAAAGACCCCTTAAGGTACTCGACTTCAGCATCAAAATTTGATACGTAAAGCATGGCATCCACCCTCTTAAACGCAAAGGGTATATCAATTATGGCTTTAAGAAACTTTTCAGCAGGATTAAGTTCGATAAGTGATGAATGATTAACCTCCCTTAATCGAGCTTCTTCATCCATGGTTGGAGCCATCTTTAACAAACTCCCAGTAGCTCTGAGCCTAATGTATCAACATTACCTGCATTTTCGTATTCATCGTCAATAAAATATAATCTAAAACATGATGGAGTAAGTTAAAATAGGTTGATCATGATACCTTGAAGAACACATTCGCAAACTTCATCAACGGTTAAGTGATCAAATGCCCTTAAAATAGGCTATGTAACCTATGTTCCTCGACTTGTGTGAGTTCGCCATGAACAATGTCTCTATCAGCTCTCCATTCACCCTACGTGTTTCGACACCAATTGAATGTCGAAATTTAAGGGATGTCATGAAAAGATTAAGGTAGTACTAACTTACTATTCCATTGCTACTAGTTTAACCAATTATTACTATGTAGTTAACTTGCATGGTCATCCTTTGCTATGAAAATTGATAATTTAACACTTCTAAGAGCACAAGGTGCCATGACAAGCTCAAATTACTCATTCGGGGCCCACGGGTGCCACATCATTATAACAAACTTTCACAACTAACACCCCCCCTCTGTCCTCACTCATAACTAACCTCAACTTACTTATTTGAGGCCCACCACTTCCTAAAAATACAAATATTACAAATATAAAAAAGAGAAAAAAAAAATCTGACAATCATTTGAGGCCCACCACTTCCTAAAATTACAAATATTACGAAGGTAAAATGGCGAAGGAGGAAGGGGGGGGGGGGGGGGGGGGGGGGTTGTCATGGCTAGCCATGACAAGCTAGCCTAGTCACTATGGCGAGGCTATAACGAGCCCACACCGGGTGCTCTAAATGTGAAAGGAATAAATAAATAATAAAAAAAATCAATCTCTTACTTTTACGTGTATATATATAGAGTGTTGATTGGCACACTTTGATTTTTGATCCGCACACTCCAACATTCAACCTTTAAAAGCTGCATGTGATAATTGTACAAATGTTTAAAACACAGTTTTTCGTGTGCAAATAAAAAATGGAAGTGTGCAAATCATTAGTCATATATATACTCCAAGTCTATAAAAATAGAGAAAAGTGTCCTTTCACTACATAGCACGGGAGACGAAGGCTTTGGATTAATTAATTACAGTATCTAATTAGGCTTTGGCGAGGATATGTCCTCGCTAAAAGTCTAGTATATCCGGTTTATAACTTTGATTGAGAATTTGTGTAGGTCACACGGTGTCGTCGTTAAAACTCAAAAGAATCCTCGTCAATAGTTTAGCGACGGGCGTCTGGCGAGGACCCTTTTGTGACAAAGTAATTTACTAAGAAAAGTAGCAAAGAGAATATTTGTTGACCAAGATCGAACAAAGTAAGGTCATAGTCAGACCAGAAGTAACAAGTTTGTGTGACGTTGGTGGATTTGTGGTGTGCTCAACATCCAATTACACCATCAGACTCATCACCGAACTCTTGTAATGGTTAATATTGTATCTTCGTTATCATTTACATACTTAATTGAAACACACAAATACCCCTCAATATATCATACACACACAACCTTTATTTCAATCATTGGTTTCTATGGTTGAACCAACTCATTTGCACCCCAACATGCGTGAAACAGGCGAGGTGTAACAGACTTAACGCGTGAACCTTGGCCCTGAACGCATGAACTAAGGCCTCATATATTATGCATGATTTTTTACTCAAGATTAACCCACATATTAAGGTGTTTGAAAGCGCTTATTTAGTTCGAACTACTTACCCTACTTATACAAGCATACCTCACAATCCCTCCCCTCTCCCCCCTCCCACCGCCCACACACACAACAAAAAAACGTTTGGTCATTTGCACCACCAAACCAAGTCCATTTTAATCATTTCACACGTGGCGTAGAGCATATATAATGGTCACTACGCATGGCAGGACATTTTGCTCCTTTCACGCGTTATCATGCCATGCAATGCCGTCTTTAAAATAGTGCAGGCGGTGCGATTGCATAGGGTCATTACTTGACGAGGGCCACAAAATTTCTTGCACATCGGAGTAATATATATACACACACACACAATATGAAGCTCGATTGTAATTAGTTCAAACACTACTGATACATATGTATTTTTTGGAGGTAAAAGGTGTTTAATACACTCGGCAAATTTTATTACACCAAAAAACATTTAAGTACATAAGATGTGAGTAAATAACACATCACAACTCGTTACAAAGATGAGAAAACAAACGCAATATTTGTGCTTCAAATCAAACCTATCATAATTATGACAAACCAAGACTTATGAGAACTACTTTATAAAACTACGAACGTCTAGTATGACCATGAACCTTTATATCAAAAGCATCACACATAGCTAGTTACTCTTCAGTCAAATCTTCGTAGTCATCATCATCATCATACGAGTTATAATCATAATTATCTTTCCAATGCTCATATAGGCTCTCACTCCCGATTCCACCATCACTCTTGGATGCCATGAAACATTTTGTTTCATTAAAAACCTCTTCAACTTCATTATCATTATCCTCATCACCTATACCAGCCACATTACATGTTGGATGCTCATGTGCCAATTGTACCTCATTTATAAGAGTAACATCATTAAGCATACTTGAAAAAATCTGAATAGGCTCTGCATCAGCCTATTTCCCCTCATCCACAATAGTTACAATCCTCATGGAACTACCCCCATTATACCTAACACATCATCATTTTCTACTGTCCTTGGTGCATCAAAACGGTTCGAACAAGTTTCCTCTCTACTAGGTGTTTCAGTAATGTTCTTCATACCGATTTTAGTAGCATCCTGTTTAGTTGACTTAAACTGAAATTTTAAGCCCATATTAAAGCCACTAGCCAGTTTCTTTCCATCAATTACAGTATTACTCCGATTCAACTTCTTACCTCAAGAATGCACCTCCCCATGATTAATAAGCTTAGTAGGGACCATTTTAGGGCAATGTTCTGAGTCATGTCCAAATCTCTTGCAATCTGCACATCATGGAGGAGTCTATTCACATTTAATAGAAATTGTTTCGTACATGTATCCCTCATCATCCAAATTTGGGATAGCAACAACCATTGAGTCCTTCAAAGCATTTTCATCATTTACTTCAATCATAGTACGTGCATAGCTATTTTGTCTCTATGATTCATCGAACATCGTACTAGTAAATGAACCAAGCATTAACGGTTTGCCAATCGTTGCTATATCACTAAGGCCCTCAGAAGTGAATGCCGCCATTGGAACTTCATGAAGTTTAACCCAAATCGGAACCTGAGTTAACTCCTTTTTTCAAACTAGTAGAAGCAGTCAATTTTTTTTAAAGAATTATCCGTATGGTACGAATCATCTAAGGACCATTCTCAAGTACATCATTGATCCCTTTTTTGAACCAAATTTAAAGAAAAAAACAAACATTAGCGTTCATCATAATCTTTTGAATGTCGTATTTTCTCCAACCATTAAAAATGTGTTTAAAGGCCTCTATGTAATAATGATAGGGGGTCATTAAAATCCACGAGATGACCATGACACGTGGTCTTAATTTTATAAGTATACAAAAGGCATGTTTAAATTACAGAGGTTGATACTCACATCATTTTTTTTATACTTATACCACACTGTACAACACTGTAATGCTCAATGTACAAAACATTAATGCACAATTGTGCTATATGTATAAAAAAATGGTGTGAGTATCCACACCCTTAGATTACTTATATGCAAGTCAACCTATCAAAAACATATGATGTGTTTGACAAATAATGAAAGCTCAAATTGACCTTGAACTCATGTTTCATAAATTTGAATCAATTAATTTTGTTAACTCAACAAAACCTGTACTTGCAATAAACTTATTTTCACTTCATAAATAATCTAAGAGGATTGCTTGTGACGGATTATACAACGATTTTACGAGCTTAATTATGTAAACTCAAAAAAACATATGCATGCTACTATTTATTTTCTTATGAACTTATATTTTGAAATTATGACCTTAAATGTAACATATGATCGACAAAACATGGATGTAAGTAAATAAAGTAGACTCATAATTATTAAGAATAACAATAATAAAAAACCTCACTTAAAAGTACTATTTTATTCGTCTCAAAATAAATGTTCACTTTGTAAATGTACAAAGTTTCAAAAAATCTCACTAACTATCTTACTCACTAATAAAATATCATATCTACCCACTAAACTTTATTTGATTGATTGAAATTCATAGCGGACATTTATTCTGTGACATCCCAAAATAGAAACATGAACAATTATTTTGAGACAGAAGGAGTACACTTTATCCCAATGTAACCTTTTTAGCTACGGCTTCAATGCCCCCGTCAACTCTAGCGGGGGCAGTGGTGACGGCGCTGATATTGCTAGCCCTCAGTTTTTTGAGGGTCGGTATAAAAAACTTCCTCCATATTTTGAGGGTCACGATAATTTCTTCGTGGCAATGGCGGCAATGGGTGTAACTCCGGTGACCCCATCATCTGAAAACCCTCCAAGGACACGGTGGTTGTGTTGGTTTCATATGTTTGTTGGTTGTTTATGGGACTACGAAGGGTTCCTAAATATAGAAACTCAGAGCTTGTTGTTGAAAAATTTGGTGACAAAGTTGGTGGTGGTTTCTCGGATGTAGGGAGGTTGGTCGGGAATAACCGGCGGTTGACGGTGGTTAGTGGTGGTTTGTGACGGTGATGGTGGTGGTGGTATAAAAGGCTAGCAACCAATGTGGCTATAAATAGTATAGAAACAAGTGAGAGTGTTAAAGATATGATCAACATAAGTTTTCTTGATACATGTGGCTTTGAGGATGATGGTAATGGTGGTGGTGGTGAGAGGGTGATGGAGGAGATGTTGGCCGGAAAAGTAGGTACGGTGGTGGTGGTGGTGGTTTGTGGTGGTGATGACGGTGGGCCGGTGACCGGAAAGAATGGTTCGTGGGAGGTGGTAAGGGAAGTGAATAGTAGTAGGAATAGTAAGAATTGGAAAATGATCATTTGAGTCATTTCAAAAATATGTATTTAGTTGGGAGACAAAGAGGCACAAAATCTAATACTAGTACTATACTGGTGTTACTCAACAAGTTCATATATATACATGAAACCATGCATGGTTAAGAGACAAAATTATACAAGTACATCTAGGTATAATCCAATAGCTCATAATGCACCAACTTGAGTCAAGTTGTGCTTACAACTTGAGTCAAGTTGTGCTTACAACTTGAGAGTATCCTTCTCCCTAAAAGATAGTATTTGATGTTTTGACCTACTAATCTACTAGGTTTATGCTCAACGCAAAATATAATTAAACCGCTTAACCTCTTAGGAGTTTGTCGTGGCCATTTCATGAGCGTTGTTTAACCTCTCACACTTTAGGCTGCCCCCAGTAAGGCAAGCCAATCCCCCCCTATTTTGCCTGTCACGTCAGTTTTCTCTCTCCAGCGACCTTCAGGCGATTCAGTGTCCCAGTAAGGACGACAAGAAAATAAATGTTTTAATATTAAATGCACACAAAGTTTACACACAAAATCTTGATCGAGCAGACAACCAAGTGGGTTTCTTTTTGTGGCGATCGACTACCTCCACAACAAAGGTATCGATCCCCCTATTCAAACGATCGAGAGTCGATCGACTCTACTGCATGCAGCCTAAAGGTCGAATCACTACATGCTCCAACTTTTTGGTTAGTCTCATAACTTATTACCAATATATAGTCACTTCTTTTCTAGTAGTGTCTTCAAGATATTTTTATCAAGGCAAGATGCATACCAATTATCAAAATTTTATGTAACCAAACCATTTTCTAGACTCTTTTTTTTTTTTTTTTTGCCTTCGTTTCTTAATGAAGTATGGTCACCCCCCACTGTACTAAAATTTCCATATTAGTATGGTTTATGCCTTAAATGATGATGGGAACAAAACAAAGGCACCAGCTACTTGAAAGAAGTGAACTTTGTTATATCTTGAGTTAGGGTAGCTCAAAAATTTAAGTGTATGAAAACAACACCTCACCTATACATGATCGACATGGTACATTAAATTCACCAAGTACGTCATGCTCATGGATACTTATACTTCTTTTTCTTCTCTATAACCGGGTCCGGTGTCCCGCTGGGCACGAGAACCCGATAAATATTTGCCATCTAGTGTAAACTTTTGTTAAAAATTCTGATTTTTCTGAATTGAACCTGGTTCTGAAACTTTGTGTCACATAAATACTTGTCTTGTTTACACTTAAAATATTGTTTTATCTGCTTGTACAAATGTGTGTAAATGCTTTATCTGCTTGTATAGTAATGTGTGCAAATCACATTTCATAAATAATGTCTTTTTGTCTTTTAAATGGACTGCGGTCTTCTTATTTTTGAAAAAAAAAAAAAAAAAAAAAAAAACTCGTTTTTGGGCCTGTTTGGCAAGAGCTTTATTTGGGAGCTGTTAGCTTTTTGTTATAAAATAATCTCTTCTAAAATAAATAGCTCCGTTTGGATACGTTTAGATGCATTAACTTCAAGCTTTTATTTCAAACAAATAGCTCCTAAATGAAAAGCTGATTCATGAAGCTTTTTAAACATTTTGGAGCTGTTAAAACTTTAAATTACTGATATATCCTCTAAACATTTGTTTATAATTATGTATATGTCCTTTTACGTCATTTTACATCTTATAATTACATTTAACAGCTAACTTACCAAACACTTTTATTAAAAAAAAGATACAGCTTGTAGCTCATGTTAACAGTTTTGCAGTTAACAGCTTACAGCTTACAGTTTACAGCTTACAGCATACAGCTTACAGCTAGTTTTGCCAAACATACCCTTTGTATTTACTTATTTCTGTTTCACCTTAGTAACTTTTAAAAATATAAATAATACTCTTAAATAGCCAGAGTAAAAACGAAGACTATTTCTTGTCTTAATTGACTGGCAAATGGTCCAGTCTTTCAGATTTGTAACCTCATGCGAGTACTATATATGACAATGACAATAATGGTCATTACAGATTTACCACCATGACTGGGTCGATTTGAATGATTATCATGACTTTTTTCATTGCTTTGTGTTATATATGGTATCGACGTGAAAACGATTCTTTGGGGTTAAGTTGTTGTAAATTTTTTATGTGACAATATATATGGTATCGACGTGAGAGATTGAAGATCCTTTTAGGCTTCCATTGTACTAGAATAGGGCTAAGCAAACCACCCGAACGGACAGGACCGACTACATTCGGTCCGGTCTTTGGTTTCGGCTTTTGGGCTAATTCGGTCTCGGTCTTGTTCGGTCCAGATGCTCAGCCCTATACCAGAATCATGGACGGACCTTAGTGGAGATCGGGGAAGGCCATGACCCTCTCAAAACTTTTAGATTTTACTTATATTTTATGAAAAAAATACAACTTTAGCCCTCGCAAATTAACTAATATAGCACTCGACTCTTCCAATAAGTTCGCCAAAATTCCGTCTATGACCAGAATCATCCTTGGTGCTTTTTTAACTTATTTTTTTCTCATGTATATCATTAATAAATTGATTCGCCAAAAATAATTAATATTGTTGCTCTATTCCATGGTGATATTATTACTTTATTGTATATCAAACGATGCTTATAACTATTATAGAATTTGGCAAAAAGTATATTTTTAAAAGTAATAAAAAGGAGTAGATTTATGCATAATATCAAGATTTCACACAAAAACAAATTGAAACATTAAATTGGTTCAAAACACAAAAACCACAAAATTCAAAAAACAATTCATGCAAATAATAACATCCAAAATTCAAAATTGTTAGTAGCAACAATTCGTCATCAAAATATCATGTGTAATGTCATCTTTATCCATATTTAGTGCTTCAGTTTTATCTCCAACTACGTCTTTTTAAAACATCATCTAAATCCATCATTGATTTCAATAAATCAATTCACGAATTATGACAATATGTCAAAGTTAAAACTACGAATCATATCTAAAACGACATTCACAGGTAGGAGAACAATAAAAGAACAACTAATCTCATAGTTAAAGTCATAAATATAATAAAATATTGATAACAAATCAACTAAATAAGCATAAATGTAGTTAATCTATACTACATAAAAAAAGAAAAGAGAAAATTACTAAAAGGGGACTTTTTTCTAAGCATGGTCCGTTTTTTAGACTTTTTTCAAGCCATTTCCCAAAAGAGCCACGCTCAACTGCTCAACTGCTCAACCCCATACATTTTTCGACACGTGACAAATCCGGGTACTGTTTAAATAGTACACTAAGTGTCAAATCAAATCTTAAAGAAATCTATTGTTTTGTTTTCTAGCATAATGTCAACGCTCAACCGGCGGCGCTCAACTGACGGTGCTCAACTGACCCCACAATATTTCACCTAGGAAATTGAAAAAGCAACCCAAAAGATTTCCCAAATCCAATGGATATGACTATTTTTATTTTCTTTTTTATTTTTATTTTCCAACTTTAATCATTCAATATCTTAAAAAAAAACACACACTCAACACACACAAACACACATTAACAGTGCATGGATCCGTGTTGTTGTTTAGATCATTTCCAGTGATCACACAACACCCGAAACTTTGATCACACAACCGTTTTGTTGTTTAGATCATTTCCAGACGAGATCCGTTGATGTTCGACTCGCAAAGATAAAAATGGTAAGTATTCACACTTGATTAATTTCGTTTCTTCCTACAACTTACGGTTTTGTTGGATCCCTTTACATCATGTTTTGTTTCATGCGTTAAATGAGAGGGTTGAAAACTGTATTTGTTGTTTTTAATAAGAGTTTTAGGGTTAGTTGTCAAATAGGTGTAATTAACGTGTTTTCTGCGGATATGCTTTTACTTGTAGATACTTGTTGAGTATGTTTGTAGACACTTCTTGTTTGTTTGTAGACACTTGTTGAGTGTGCTTGTAGACAATTCGGTTTTTCTGCGGTGTTGTATGCCTGACTTGATGAGTGTGCTTGTAGACACTTCTTGTTTATTTTAACTTTTTTAATATGTTATTTCTTGTAGGCGTATGATGCTAGAGTTATTGTTAAAAGCAAAGTGCATTACTTCTTACTTATGAATGATCGATTAGACCAGCCGCGCCGTTCCATGTTTAAAGCCACATGTTTTGGACCATGGCTTGATCTTACCTATGTCGATAACGAGGAAGGTCTTGTTCATTACATGCTTCGGAAACAATTCCATCAAAACAATGATAACTATGATCTTCCACTTGTATACTATTTGAATGGACATTCTCTCTATTTTGGTCGAAATGAATTCTGCCTGGTTACTGGTTTTAGATTTGGTATGGTCAGTTTTAGGAAATGGCGTAGTGGTGATATCCCTTTCCGTCACCGAGTATTTCCAAACCATGTAGGTCAACATGTTAAATCAATTGATCTATTATCTGTTATTGAAGATGAAGAGCTGTTTCTAAATCTGTCTGATGAGGATGCGATACGTGTTTGTCTGTTGATAACGCTTGAGGTCATATTAATGGGTAAAGACTTGGGGTCTATCATTGATGATATTTTTCTGAGGATGGTCGAGGATCTTGATGAATGGAATGCATTTCCATGGGGGGAACTCCTTTGGAGGCAGCTTTATGAGTCTATTAGAAATGTCTCTTCAAATCATCCAGCGGTTTACCGTCAAAGAATTGGTGATAAAGAATCCAACGATGTTCCTACCTATAGCTTGAAGGGATTCGTTGCTGCTTTCAAGGTTAACACCAAAAAAATTTGCTATCATTAGTTTACTGTAGGGCTTGAAAATTAACTTCATATGTTTCTCGTCCTCGTAACTTATATTTGTTGTGTTAACTTTTTGTAGATATGGATGATAGAGTGTGCTGATACGAGTAAAAGTAAACAGTGGTGGAACAAGGCTCCAGGGGTGATCCCAAGAGCACATGCATGGTCGAAACACACACCATTTAGAAAGACTGATTATTTCGACCAACTGTTTGACAAGGTAATTATATATAGTATTTTATTGATTGGTTAACTTTAAACATATAGACAATTTTAGATACCATATAACTTATAAATCTATTGTAAGGACTCGAAACCCAACGTGATTATGCCAACATGCTTTGAGGCTGAAGCTGAATGGTTCACACGAAGCATTGATTTTTTCAAGTGGTATACCCCGAGAGCGCCGCCTCTTGCAAAAGGGGGACCCTGGGATGAACATTTTCAGAAAGTGGCCGCGATTAAAGCTAGGCAGAAAGTGGTATACCCCGAGGGTTATGATATGGAGAGCATGGGTAAAGAGGTAGAAGTTGTTTCAGTTGATGAACGGGTTAAGGCTTTGGAAGCCCGCACTTTGAAACTTGAGACTATTATTCGAGTTAGTTTTTTACCTTTATCAATTCCTGAGCAAGTTACATTGCTATCAAACAATTACCATGTGGTATGCTAATACGCGGATTTTGTTTCTAAAAACTTTATTCTGCAGGTCATAATGAGTGACAGAGACAAAATGAACCAAGAAACCTATGAAAAGGTAAGTATAAATTGTAATAATGTGACTAAACCTTTAATTCTAATGTTCTACTAATAGGTGTTATAAACTTTTGTATGTAGGTTTATGGAAACAAAGTTAACACAGTTGATGGAGTCAAAATGAAGAATGATGCATATGAAAATGTAATTAAATGGTATTTATGTGATTATACCTTCCATTATAATTTTATACTAATAAGTGTCTGCCACTATGTTATGCAGGTTTATGGAGACATAGTTAACACAGCTGACGGAGAACAGGTAATTTAATGATATTTTGTTTTGTTCTTATTTCATTTGTGATATAATTAATAACTTGCGATAATAAAATTTTGTTAACCTTTTTCATATCATCCGCAGCCTGTAGATCTTGCTAATGAGTATTGCAGTCAAGTCAATGATTTTTTCAAGTTGTTTGATACGCCACATGTTGACGTGGATGGGGAGCAGAGGGGAGCGAGTAAGAAGTTGAGTGTTGAAGCTGAAAAACACGAGGAAGAGGAGGAGCAGAGGGGAGCGAGTAAGAAGTTGAGTGTTGAAGCTGAAAACAGATTGAAGGTTATTCAGAAACTGAATTCAACGCCCTTCAAAATGGCTTTAGAGCAGTGTGAAACAAAGAAGAGGAGACTTGAACATGTTCCTAGGTCACCCTATGTGGAGAAGAGGTGTAAAACTTCTGATGTTACTAGCTTAGAAGATATGTTGAAGGGTCGAAAGTATTTACCTGTTCATACTCCACTTATGGCTGAGATGTTAGTACAAGTCAAACCATGGGTAGAGGTATGAGAAATGATTCCTTTGCTTTGATATATCAGTCAGTAGTTAACCGTCAACGTGTAAACGTATTATTACATGCATGATTTACATTGTCTTTATTTTTAGGTTCTAGAACGGCCATACCAAAACCTAGATAAAGTTTATGTTAACTTTGAAGTTGATCGATTCCTGGTTAAGGACGGTTGGCGTAACTGTGTGTTCCCTTGGTCTGATATCGTTGTTGATCGTCGTTTCTGGGATGGTTTAACCGGTTTCGACGATAATCGTAAAGGATGGCTACGTGACGAGGTAAAGTAAATTTTATTTACTTTACTCAGTTTTTTATAAAACATGCTTTTGGTTGTCTCTGCCTGCCATTTGATTATAAGTAATTTTTACATTTTAGTGTTACATGAGATACTAGATATAAGTATCATTAATCTATCATTTACTTTAACCACTTTAGGTATTTTAGTATAGCATCCACCAAATCCATTAAATTCTTTCGCAAATGACATTATTATTTGTTAAAAAAATTGTAGTGTAGCCACAGAGAAGAGTATATTATTCATGACTTTGATGCTTTTAGCAGTACAGATTTTACAAGTCTTGATTCACTTCATTTTTTTTCTTGTACTCAACAATATTTTGAACCAGTAGTGATATCATTTGAGAAATGATTTTTGTGAATTTGGTGGATGTTATGCTAAGATGCCTAATTTACTTGAAGTATTTTGATCCAACTCTCTATTTTGAGTTTCCCCTCGAAATTCCATTGCCATGACGACGTAGCAATGGGTGTTGGTGTAAGCCATTGTACATGTTACGTCGTCATGGGGATGGGTTTTTGAGCAGAGGCTAAAAGTAGGAAGGTGTGGCAATGATGCTTGTCTCGTAACACTATCTTACTTGATATCTAGTACAGGTAGAGAAAATGGAAAGCACAGTTTTTTTTATAAATGACTGAATATATATGTCAATTTGTTTTACCTACAGCACATTGATGTTTGGATAAGCTACATGTGGCATACCAGACCATCAGATATGGAGTGGTCTATGGTAAGCTGCTTTTTCCTACCATTACTGATGAACGGACGGATGCCTGTCTGGTACGCAACCAAAGAAACTTACCCTCTGGGTTGGGGTGATGTTGAAAGAGTTTTCATTCCCATAAATGAGCCAGAAATACATTGGTCCCTAGCTGTGTATCATATCCAGACCGGTCGAGTTACATTTTTTGACAGTGGACCTGTATATGATCCTGAGACTCGTCCATTCTATTTGAGTGTGAGGAAATGTCTAGAGACTAGGCTTCCAGAAGTGTTGCAAGAGGCAGGTGTTTTCGAGAAGAAGGGAATTGATCCTATGACCTATAGGATTACTTTTAACAATGCTATGAATGTTCCCAAGCAGGGTGGATTGTATGATGATTGTGGTGTGTGGCTCTGCATCTTCTTATTCAGGTCTGCATCTTCTTTTTAATGTACTATTTGTGATGTTAGTATGAATGTAATCTTGAACGTAAAATAGGTGTACTAGTGGATTTCTAGGGTGTCTAATTCGATTGATATAACTGTAATGTGAAACGTAAAACATGTTTACTAGTTTAGCAGCTACATTAGGTTAATATTGTTATAGTAGGTGTCCAGTTCAGGCTGCATTGGCGTACCGTAAAAATCACACTCTGAACTGAAGCGTATAAATGTACAGGTTAGGGAATATTTTTGAAAGTAAATTAGGGGTTTAGTGTGCAGGAGACGGTGGCGTTAACTGGTGCACATACTATTGGTTTTAGTCATTGTAGCGAGATTGTTAATTAATTAAGAATGTTTTTAATTATAGTGATACGAGTTATAATAGAAGGTATGCTGAATGATTGTGGAATGCGTTAGGGGAGTATAAGAAGGATCCGAGTTTGAGTGTTTTTAATCATGTCATGACTCCTAGGGTGTTTGATAATGTTTATTTTCAGAATTTGCCCAAAAGAGTTAGGGGTGTATGTTGAAGTCGGATAGGGGCTTGGTTATGGATAATAGGACGAGATGGTATGTGGAGTGGAACGCGAGGGATCAGAAGGCTTTTTTTGAGGTGTTTGGGGAGGCTATGGAGAAGTTGAGTTATAGTAGTTAATATTTTTGAAAGTTATGAATATTGTTATGAATATTGTACAGGTTAAAGTCGTCCTATTATGCAGACGTGTAAAAATCACACTCTTAACTGAAGCGTATAAATGTACAGGTTAGGGAATGGCAAACTGTTGGATGTGGATGATCCAGTTCAGGCTGCATTGGCGTACCGTGAAAGAATGGTTAGGTTTTATTACAAGCACAAGATCCATGTTGGCTGAATGTTTTATGTGCTTGTTTTGTTAAACATTTAGGTGTCGAATTTGTAAACAATTGTATGGAGAACTAATGGGTCTAAAACACGTCTGCATGGTATGGTCACTTTTGTGTTTTGCTGCTGGATAACTTGTATGGTTTATTGGCTGAATATTGTATGAATGTATGTATCCCTCCTGGCTAACTTTGGCACCTAATTTTCTGTATATATTTTGCTGTTTGTATGTTTCTAAATTGTTTCTTATTCCTCTTGGATTGTTAGATTGAGTAGGTGCAACATAAGCAGTAGCAAACAAGGTTCAACATTAAGCGTCTAACATAGTCAAACTAAACAAGTACATTAAGCGTGTTACATCCCGGTTATAATCCAACAGACCCATAGATTGTTTTACGACTAGTACATATTCAAACTAAACAAAAAACAAAAGCGTCTTACATGATTCCAGATCAACGAAAAAAAGGAAACTAACAACCCATCAAATGTTTCCGCTAGTTGATCTTACGGGTCAGCCAAGTTAATAGGATCAAAGCTTTGCACCATATCAATCTCCAACGATGGTAGTTCCCTACTTGAGCTTCCTTTGTTAGATACATTTCCCTACAAAGTTTCAACATTTGTGAGATTTCTTTCTTCGTTAGTTACCAAGCAAAATTGTGTTTTTTGAATACAAATTTTATTCACTTACATGCTTTTTCTTTGGCAATGGTTCCCTGCATGCTGTTCGCCTGTGTCCAACGGATTGGCACCTTGAACACCTTACCGGGGTTAGTTCCTCTCCTTGAGATCTTATACGATATTTGTTTTTTGGTCTTCCAGATTGACGCACTACGAGTATTGGTGGCTTCACAACTTGCAAGCCATCAGGAAGTTCCCAACTTGACATTTCTCCTACAGGATAAACCAATCCTTGGTACGTACCTTCCAGTGTTGTTTTCTTGAACCAATCAAAAGCCAAATTATTACAATCAGACAATCTAAGAAGTCTAGTTACCGCTATCGCATGACCACATGGTATGCCGGAAAGTTGCCATTTACGACAAGTACATGAATTACTAACTAGATCGACGGTATGTTGTTTTCGATGATCATCTACCATGTACAGTTTAAACTGTTCAATCCCATACACAACCCAGTTAACGCTTCAACATTCTGTCCCTAACTTTCGCGGCAGCCCAATCACTAAGTTCTCCCTCGGGTGCATCTGAAATAATTTTTACAAGATAAAATAACATAATGTTCTCTTCATCTTATATTGACTAATAAGGAAAAAGAAAACATATTTTAAAAAGTACATTACGTTGATATTTGTGTCGACGGTCACAAAACCACCGTTGTAAAAGCTTTCTGTACCACTCCATAAGCATTGTTATTGGTACTTTTCTCACATCCCTTGTTAATGCATTTATTGACTCTGCACTGTTTGAAGTCATGTAGTTGTACCGATTACGAGTGCAATGTGCCCTAGACCATTTATCAAACCCAGCTTGAAGAAGTTTGTTGTAAGCCGTACCATTTCTATATACCCTAATATCTGAAATCGCTCTATCAAATTCTTCCGCGGTGTAAGCTTTGCATGTTTTCCAATATTTTGCCTTTAACTTTTTACTACCGTTCAAACTGCAGTTCATCATCAAATGTCTACAACAGTAACCATGAAATGAATTTGGGAAGACCGTGTTACACGCTTGTCCAATAGAATAATGTCTATCCGATATAATAGCCAAACCTGGTCGTTCCCCTATGCATTCTTTCAATTTGGACAAGAACCATGTCCATGCCTCCCCAGTCTCACCTTGACAAACACCGGTAGCAATAGGTATAATTTGATTGTTACCATCCATTCCAACGACAAGCAAATTTGTCCCAAGGTACTTCCCTTTAAGATGTGCTGCATCAATTATAAGCAACGGTCGCATATACCGTAAGAAACTCCGAATCTGTTTTATGTAGAAATTATTAGTGACACAACGTATAATATATTAGAAAAATAAATACAAAACATAAAAGGAAAAAAATGTAAAAAATAAATACAAATGCATACCGCAACACCAAATGCTATAAAACATATTTTAAAGTGTCCTTCATCATCGGTATCAATATGTGTTACCGTACCCTCGTTCTTCATCTTTAAATTATGACAATAAAATGGCAACTGCTCAAACGAGTAGTTAGGGCAACCATTTACCAATTCCAAAGCTCGGTTTCTTCCACCCCATGCTTTCTTATAAGAAATGTCAATTTTATACTCTTGACTAATATCTTCCATTATGTCCTTTGGGGTATAAATTCGACTGCTATCTTTCATTTTGGGTTCGAGTAAATGTCCCAAAAGTTTTTTGGTAGCATTACGGTGATTAGGGTGAATTTGTGTTCTTGAACAAGTGTGAACATCGTATACTCTTCCTAACCTCCATTTTACACCTGATTTGTTCATACCAGACAGTATCTTCCATTTGCACCCATCTTGCACACAAATTACATCGTACCTAGACTTATTTGTTTTCCTAGCCTTAAATTCAAATCCATCTTTGATAGCTTTTTTAGCAATTGCAAACATGCATAATTCTTTACTATCAAATTCATCACCCTCTTTGAGGATTATAGAGCTGTTGTTGTATTTCAATGTATTCGGTTTCTTAGTTTCAAGACTTGGTGGATCGGGTGGAGGAGGCATATTTTCGAAATTATTTGTTGTTTGCCATTTAAGCATAATTTGATCATTTTTTTGCTGGTTTATATACATATTGGCACATTCATTGTTAGATTGGTTGAAATTGTCAAAAGGTTCGTAATTGTCAAAAGGTTCGTTTTGTGGTATTTCCGAATGATTATCCACACATTGGGGATCAAAATCATTACGAAATAAGGGATCATTAACATCAAAATCATTAGAAGAAGATGGATTTACCTTTGAACTGTTGACAATCATTTTGATTAAAAGTTTAGGCAATGCAGCGTTTGGTTTACAAACTTCGTTAACAAAAAATTCAACATCATCGTCATCACCTATGCGGACCGGACCGTGTGGCATTTTGTATGAAAAACCTAACTCGCATCCTTTGCTAATCTTCAACTTTTTCTTCACAAATGAAACTAACCCAGCATATCTAATATCTCTTTTTAGCGAAACACCATAACTATTGCCATCTTCAAAGACAAGAAACACACGAAATTTTTCCATATGAATGTTATGGACGTGTGAGAAACAGTTTCAATAATTTTCCGTTCTAATATATATCTATTGAAAATTTTGGTAAAAGTTGAGCAGTTGAGTCGAGCAGTTGAGCAGTTGATCAGTTGAGCAGTTGATCAGTTGAGCAGTCGATTTTTAATTCCACATTTTATATTAACTGATGGTTGGGGAGATGGGGATATTTAATGCAACAACTGCTCAACCGCTCAACTGCTCAACTCAACCGCTCAACTGGTAGTTGGGGAGATGGATATTTAATACCACATTAAATTTTTCAGCTACCTCACCACATTTATATTAACTGGTAGTTGGGGTCATTTAATGCAACACATTAAATATCCATCTCCCCAACTACCAGTTGAGCAGTTGAGCAGTTGAGCATGGGACACGTGTCGAAATATGACTTGGGTTGACTGCTTAACCGGTGGTTGGGGAGATGGGGATATTTAATGCAACAACTGCTCAACCGCTCAACTGCTCAACTCAACTGCTCAACTGGTAGTTGGGGAGATGCATATTTAATGCCACATTTAATATAACCAGCAACCACATTAAATTTTTCAGCTACCTCACCACATTTACATTACATTAAATATATCCATCTCCCCAACCACCGGTTGAGCAGTTGAGCAGTTGAGCAGTTGAGCACGTTTATATTGAATCTCAAAGAAGTGTATCCCAAAGAAATTCGCATGGATCGATATATGTGTCGATGTGGAGCTGGAAACATAGTGCTACGAAAATCATACAAGGAGCATAGTTATGGTCAACTTTTCTATTCATGTCCTCTTTCAAAGGTTAGATATCTTATGTTTCCCGTATAGTTAAAATGTTATTTCATAACCATCTCTTATTTTGAATAACCTAACAGCCAGCAAAAAAAGAATACGGGTGTAGATTTTTTATGTGGAAGGAAGAATTTGATAACAATCCCGGTTATAATCCTTCACAACAGCCAACTTTTAATTCTCCGGGACCTTCAACTCAGGGACCTTCAACTCCGGGACCTTCAACTCCAGCAGCTTGTACATCTGAACTAACAGAATGTTGGGGCTGCCAGTTCAAAGATTTGCAAATAAGCATGCTAGAGACAAGAATAAAGATATTAGAGACCAAACTCGAATTGGCAACGAATCCAGAAAACCACGCATGTATGTCAGGTGCATTGCTAAATGAGCTGTTAGATTCGGTAGGAAATCTTAGTGTGGGGTAGTAACAAACCTATGTTTAATGTGTTGACTTATGTTCTACGTTAGTCAAATTGGAATCAAATGCATCCCATCTAGTTATTTTATATCTTATATTGTTGAATACCACATCACATTTAACCAAGTCGATTAAATTATTGAATTAATAGAAAAATTACATGGATAAACATGTAGAAAATTACATTAATTAAAATTCAGATTACACTTCCACTACTTTCAACTCCACTATCATTGTTAGCAACACTATCCTTGGAGAAAACCTTAACAACATTTTTTAAAGTAATATTAAGATAGTGATTTCCAGATTGTTTTGGAGAAAACACAGAAACATTACGAAGGATCAAAACGGCTCCGACAGTAAGCAGCTTTTCATACCTCTCGTCATTAACCACTTTGTGATGTATTGAACCTGATATAAAACCTGAAACATCTTTCAACGATACTGTGAGATCACCCAAGACGTTTGGGGTACAAGACTTAATTATAGCAACAACGATGTCAAGTTTCCCTTTCTTGGTAAATTTTTCGATATCGGCGAAACAACCAATCATGATACCGCAATCAGGTTTGATATACTCAACTGCACTAACCCATGGCCCACTATTAAAATCGGAATCCTCTCCCACATCATACACTACTGTCTAATGTACTCCTGTGTCGCCATTATACCATCATCCACACCCACATCATTCGCCGCTTGAACAATACCTGCAGGACCTCGTATTATCGTAACCGATATTTTAGCATTATTTTGAGATGTAGTGTTTCCATATGAAAATGGTAGTTGGGAGGTGGCTGACATTCGGAGATCGGAGTCATCTATATCAAGTAATTCTTCCCAATTTAGGGGTGAATTCATTTTGTTGTTTACTTTCTAAAACACTAGAAGGTATATAATTGTTTGTGTGGACATTTCATATGTTGTTAGCTTATATTTATATCGACAATCACACAAGAAACATTAAATGCACCATCTCCCCAACCACCAGTCAATTTATATCTTATATTGTTGAATACCACATCACATTTAACCAAGTAGATTAAACGACCATACACTAGCAACATGATACATTAGCAACATAAGTTAAATATATAAATATATACATATTAATGTTTGCATAACCTGTCTACATAAAACGACCATAGTCTAGCATATTAATGTTTACATAACATGTTCAAAATAAGCCATTCGTAAATGGCAACCGACCATACAGTAGCATACCAATAGCAGAAGTTATATTGTTTACATAAGTTAGATTGTTTACAGAACTTAAATGTCAAATGTCACTCGTAACTGGAATCTTGTATTTCCAGAAATATTCAGCCAAATACTCACGGTAAGCCAAAGCAGCTTGGACATGATTCTTCACCTTCAATGATAGCTTATGAGACAACCTGTACAAAAGTATACAGACCCAAACACCACAATCCCCATAAAGACCACCTTGTTTAGGGACATCAGGTGCATACTGAAAGGAACACGATACTTATTGGCATCGATTTTCTTCTTTTTCATCACCTCACTCTCAACAAGATATGTGGGTAATTGACAAGCAAAAACTTCCCTCAAAGTTAGCCACCACCTACGTGTTTCAACTTTCGGGCTCCCAAGGCTATCATATAAAGTTATAACACCTGTTTTGATAGATAGTTCGCCCAGGCACCAGTGTGTTTCAGGTTCATTGATGGGAAAGAACACCTAAAAATGTAAATAGTTGTATCAGATTCATTGGAAAGCAAAATGATTATATAATGTTTACAATTACAAAAAGTGATCATATGAATTGGAAGTTTTACAGTCAAAAGTAAGGCTCAGATCTTAAAATGTATAAACGGTATATTAAATGTGTGGACAAAACCACACCAACTTGAACACTTGCTTTGACTCACTCTAGAAGACTAGAAATAATAAGAAGAGAAAATTACCAAAAGGGGACTTTTTTCTAAGCATGGTCCGTTTTTTAGACTAGAAATAAAACTAAAACTGTTTGATGGGTTTGAAAAAGTAAGCCCCCAATTACAAATGTCAATTTTATATCAGCCGACTGCTAAAAGTAAGGCTCAAATCTTAAAATGTATTATCGGTACAAAACACCCGCCATGGCTGCAACCACATGCCCTAAGACTGTGGCTACCCCGCCAAGATACGGGTGTCATTGAATTATAGTCCGATAAACCATTTGCAGAAAAGGTTCATCATCGCCTTTCTAAAACTAAAACTGTTTGATAGGTTCGAAAAAGTAAGCCCCCAATTACAAATGTCAATTTTATATCAGCCGACTGCTAAAAGTAAGGCTCAAATCTTAAAATGTATTATCGGTACAAAACACCCGCCATGGCTGCAACCACATGCCCTAAGACTGTGGCTACCCCGCCAAGATACGGGTGTCATTGAATTATAGTCCGATAAACCATTTGCAGAAAAGGTTCATCATCGCCTTACGCATAAATATGAATGTGTCATTGAATTATAGTCCGACAACGCTCAACTGCTCAAACTACATTCATATTACCAAGTGTGTGCCATTTTTAAGACTCTTTTCTCATCTCTTGATTCATCGAAAAGGCCGTGATACTTAATAGAGAAAATTACCAAAAGGGGACTTTTTTCTAAGCCACTTTCCCAAAAGAGCCACGCTCAACTGTTCAAATAGTACACTAAGTGTCAAATCAAATCTTAAAGAAATCTCTTGTTTTGTTTTCTAGCATAATGTCAACGCTCAACCTGCGGCGCTCAACCGACGGTGCTCAACTGACCCATCATTATTTCACCCAGGAAATTGAAAAAGGGTGGGAAAATACAATATGTTCTTGCATGTTTTCGGTTCCAGTTCCACAAAAGGCCCTGATCAATAATACAATGAAATTCTCAAAGAAAGATGGGAAACAAAAGAGGATATTGCGAAAAAGTAATCTGCACCAAATTACTTGCCACAACATTCTCTTCAGTGTCCCATCTTTCTTTGGTGAAATGCACTCTACCGCTGATCAGGGCCTTTTGTGGGACTGAATCTAGCAACATGCATAAAACAAGAGAAACTTACCAAAAGAGGCTCAGATCTAGAAATGTATGAACGGTACAAAACACACGCCATGGCTGCAGCCACATTCCCTGAGGTGTGGCTACCCAGCCAAGATACGGTTATGAAATTGTAGTCCAATCAGGGCCATTTGAAGAAAATAGTCATCATCACCTGACTAAACCATATACAATTTATGCACATTCAGAGGCTTACTTTTCACTTAGACAATTGATAAAGCAAACCAAAAGATTTCCCAAATCCATGTGAACCAAAAAAACACGCACACAACACACCCATGGCTGAACCAAAACAAGGCTCAGATCAGCAAAACAACATCAGGATGTAACCACCCATGGCTGCAAAAATAATGATATTAAATTGCCACGCCAAGATATGGTACATCGCATCATTTGATTCATCGTCATCACAGCCTCTTAATTCTCGCATCACTGTTTCCAGTAAAAAAGCAAACCAAAAGATTCCCAAAATCCAAGTGATCTGACACACTTGTTTTTCTTTTTTTTTTTCTTTTGCAACTTTAACCATTGAATATCATCAAAAAAAAAACACACAAACAACAAGGCTCAGATCAGCAAAACAACATCAGGATGTAACCACCCATGGCTGCAAAAATAATGATATTAAATTGCCACGCCAAGATATGGTACATCACATCATTTGATTCATCGTCATCACAGCCTCTTAATTCTCGCATCACTGTTGCCAGTCAAAATGTTTATTTTGTTTTTTACTCTATTTGAAATGATACAAGATTTGACAATAATATATAGAGTATATATCAGGTATTGTTGATCAGGAATATTTGCATGTGATTTCAGATATTCAACTGTCAGTTTTGACAATAAGAGTGGAATCAACTGTCATTCAAAACCAAACAGTATTGAGATATTCACCTGTCAGTTTTCAGGAATCAACTGTCATTCAAAACCAAACAGTATTGATATGGCCTTTGGTTGAGTGTGGTTTTTTTCTATTTAATAATGGACACACTTAATTCACCATTAACCCTACTTCACTTTATTCTAAATATGTCAAAACGTAAAAATAAAAAAGTTACATTCAAGGCTGATGCTGATGATATGGAATGGTCAATCAAGGCACTAAGAGAGGTCATATTTCCTGAGATTGAAGAGAGATATGGCCCAAATGCTGAACCAAGGGACCGATTACCAGCTAAAATTCTAGAAGAGCTAAGACAACAAGTTTACATGGATCAACAAGTACAAGGTGGTAAACCACGTGGTACTACTAACATCAAGGTACCACATTGCGAGAAAGTCAATTCAGCCTATAAAGATGTACCATGTTTTCCAACAAGGATCTGACTATACGGGGCCATAGTTGTCTAGGATCTTTTCATCTACGGGACGTAAATCTGTTTGCCATTTATGTTCTTCGAAATCTTTTGTACATTAATTGTTAAATACCGATGCTTATTTAGAAGTAAATCTGTTTGCCATTTATGTTCTCACATAGTCTTTTTTTTAAAGTAATAAAAGTAAATCTGTTTATTATACACTAACGCAATGTGACACGGGAGATTTGATGCGACACTTGGTGTACAATTGGTACAGTACCGGGAAATGCCACATGTAGTAATATGTATGGGGTCGAGCAGTTGAGCAGTTGAGCGTGGCTCTTTTGGGAAAGAGTCTAAAAAACGGACCATGCTTAGAAAAAAGTCCCCTTTTGATAATTTTCTCCGAAAGGAGAAAATTAACGGCACAACACACCCGCCATGGCTGCAACCACATGCCCTAAGGTGTGGCTACCCCGCCAAGATACGGGTGTCATTGGAAAGTAAGGCTCAGATCTTAAAATGTATTATCGGTACAAAACACCCACCATGGCTGCAACCACATGACCTAAGACTGTGGCTACCCCGCCAAGATACGGGTGTCATTGAATTATAGTCCGACAAACCATTTGCAGAAAACTTTCATCATCTCCTCACTAACTAAATTATCGCAACTCTTAAGGCAGAATAATATATATCATAATATGTGATAATTAAAGAAAGAGACACCTTATTGACGCCTTCATGAAACCACGGGATGCCATTCGTCACTCCGTCTGCATAATAGAGCGGCATTTGCTCCTCAAGGATCATTGTCGCCCAAAATGGGCTAACCATGACCCAATCAGCATCATCAGGTCGAAAATGCATCATTAAATCCACAAACAATCCAACATGCTGTGATTTAAAAATTGAAACAGATCATCTATTAAGTACGAACCACCCGCAATAAAGCTTTGAACTCGTACCACATCTAATAAATACGTACCACATCACTTAGCCAACCTCTGTGTCCCTCGTCTCTGCCCAATAATCCTAGCCAAAACTTCGGATTTGCAGTCGTCCCTCCGCCGCCCCATGGGAACATAAACAACTCCTTGTTCTTATTCTTTTTTTGTTTATCCAAAAACAATTTTATTTCTGGATGCACAAAAGGTCTGAACATTGTCCCTAGACCAGTACGACATAGATTCTGCATTTGGGCAATGGAAATAAGGAATATAATAAAATTATAGAAGCTATATCATTGTTATTAACATTATCAAAAAAATGTTATCACTAAAATACCTCTTTGAACGGTTTGAGTTTGATTTCTTTCCCATCCGGTCCAATGACAGCGGGAAATACAGGTTTCGAATGTCGCCTTAGAGACCTTCTTGGTGTGGTCGAAGGTTGCTGCGTATATGGGGATTGAAGGAGCTTGCCCTGCCTCCTCTCCCGTTCAAAAGGAACGCGTACAGTTTTTACCTTCTTTTCATCACAGTCAAACGCCTCAACATACTTCACATCAACGGGAGTGCTAATTCCAGGGCTAGAGACGGACTCTTGCGTCTCTTGAACATGTTGGTCCTCGTCAAAAAGAAGAACATCCTGAAAAATAGTTTATCTTCAGTGAGTACTGGTTAAATTTTTATTAGATTTACATCTACAACGAATATTTACCGGATTAAAAGGAGAGTCTGATATTTGTGCCTCAGTCATCAGGACATTCTCATCCTGAAGAACAGGAGACTGTGAGTTTTGTGCCTCACTCGTCGCACCCTTCATTTGCACATCTTCATCAACTTTTACACTATTCTCAACCTGAAAAACAAAAAAACTGTGTGTCAATATCATGTCTGAGTGAATGGCTGGTTCGTTTTTTTTTTATTATATTATAATGTTACGAGTATACTCACCATGCGTACAGGAGACTGTAAGCTTTTATCGTCAGTCATAACGGCCTTCATTTCCACATCTTCATCAACTTTAAGAACATTATCATCCTGAAAAGAAGTTTACTTTGTGTTAATGTCATGTTCGTTTTTTTTAAATGTAAGATATCATACTTAACATGTTCAAACTATATTTACCTTGCATAAAGGAGAATGTAAGTTTTTGTCCTCACTCATCAGATCCACATGTTCAACTTCACAGCGAGTCTCAACCTATAAAATACATAAATATTTTTGAATGTGCGTGTTATCAGATTAAAAGGTGAATCTATCATTATATAAAGCAGACAACACATACTTACCGGATCAAGAGCTGAATCCATCTGTTGGGGCTCGTTCATTTCTTGCTTGTTTGGCACATCTTCATCAACGTCACAAAGATTCCCATCCTAATCAAATGCACGTGTAAATATCTCGAAATTTTGGGTATGTATTAACTCATAAGATTCATATGTAATTCCTATCATACATTACCTGAACATCTGTATGATCTTGCGGTGAGTCAAAAAAGTCATTTATTACTTCTTGCACTTGTTGTGAAGATAAATCGTTCTTAGAACTAAATATATCATCTTGCACATTCAGATTTGCATTAACATTAACATCCTTCACAACATCATCTACATCCATATCACCGTCATTTTGACCACCCGTCTGAAAAATAAATATATACTTATGTTACGTACTTGGTCAACTAATTGATGTGTACCGAATACTGAAAAAAACGTTGTTATAACAAACCTTTGAATCATCATCTACATCCATACTACCATCATTTTGAGTACCGCTCTGAAAAAATTAAAAGTACTGAATACATTTGTTAATTAGGATCGGAGATTTATTACTGTCTACATAAATAATATGGTTTTATTATACATAACAAGTACAGAAAAACTTAGAAACTAAAATACAACCTACTAGATAAAAACATACAAACTATAACATACAAACAACTTAATAAACTAAACAATCTGGATGCGTAAGCAGAAGTAGCGATTCGTTGAAAGGACTCATGAAGAAGGACCCTGGGTCTCCTTCAACACGAAGATTAATTAATCCTTGTGACCGAACTTGGAAGACTTCAAGAGTGTGATCCATTTGGTAAGGCTGATCAGATTCAAAAACTAGATCCCCGAACTTCGTAAATCCAATTAATTTTAGTAAGTGAGGAGTGAAAATGTTAAATAGTGTTTTAAAGGATTTTATATTGTTACCATCCAACAATATCTCCCATATACAGGCCGTGTGCCACTGATCTCCAATCATGTTGCAAAAAATGACAAGAGAGTCTCTTAGTTTTGAAATATAGAAAGGTCTTGCAATCCGATTAAGTAAGTTGTAAGGTATATCTAATACCGAAAAGCTGTGGTTAACCAAATCAAAAGAGACGATCATATAAGATTTTTCAGATGAGCCTAAAGTCCGTTGAGAAGCCACCCAGTAAATAAAACTACCTAATACAGCCTGACTTGACCGTTTAAGTCGGAATGAAAGACAATGCATATGTTGACTTTCTAACTTCTTCCAGCGCTTGGAGCTCAATGTAAACACTGAAACATTCCATGGTCCGTGTCCATCAAGCGGATATGAAATCCTTAAAATGGTAGGGTCAAAACTGACTGGATTAACACCAAAACCGATAACTACTTTCTCAGATTCAGATTGACTTAACCAACAAGGGAGAACTATAGCAACTGATTTTCTTATTGACGGGTTCCAAAGAACAGCCATCTTATAAGAATCAGAAAAACACCACAAACCATGAGAGGTGCCAATAGGCAAAAGATTCAAAAACATGAGACTTGTATTAGAGATGACGTTAGGAAAACTTGGAAAAAACATACGTCGTTGGAACAAATTGACATTATCATCAACAAAAGCTAAAAACTGTGACTCAACAAATCCTTGCTGATAGTGAATAAGGAAACTACAAGGCAAAGACGTGCGAACACCGAAACCAACAAGGAATTTGGAGCTGTCGATGAACGACTTCCATGTCTTTGAAACAGTTCTAAACTGAAGTAAAGCATGTACAGGAAGTTTAGAAGTGATTTCAGTTTGAATTTCAAAGGGAATGTTGTCGGACATTTTTTTGAAACAGTGGAAAATAAAGAATGTGAATGTGTAGCATTATGAATGTGTAGAAGTGTAGAAGCCTTATTTATAGAGTAAGTAGTTTAGGTTAAGTTAATGAACTAATAGTGTAGGTGAAGTTATTAAATACAATGCACTAGTGTCATAAATGAACTACTAGTGTAGGTGAGAGAACTAATAGTGTAGGTGAAGTTAATGAACTACTAGTTTAGGTGAAGTTTTTATTAACTTTTACAAAAACTAAAAATTTATAATTTACAGTTTAATTTTTATTAACAGATTTTAACAACATAAACTATAGTAGTTTACGTGAAGTTTTTAAAATGCATATCCAAAACAGCCATCATACCACATAAAACATGTATGAATAAGTAATACATCAATAGAGTCGGCATAGAAGCAAAACAAAATATAGATAAAGATTAAAACAATTGCAAGAAATATAACCTTTTCAGCAGACACGCGTTCAATATGCGTTTCACCCCCATTCTTCTCACTAACCCCATCAAGCTTCAAATTCGTATGGATAAATTTCTGAAGTTCATCAATTTGCCGTTGCATATTAGCCATCTGATCTAAAACTGTTGCACTAGGTGGCAATTCTCCATCCATACCCGGAATCAGTCTATCCCAATCAGGCCTCAAATGCTTGACAAATTTATGTAATTGATTAATTTGTTGTTGCATTTTAGCCATCTGAGAAACAACTGTTGCTGTAGATGGCATCAAATCCCCCATATCCGGCATGCCTTGCTGCGCCTTCCTAATGACCGGTGATGTATCTGCATTTGAGACTGAACACCTTCTCCGTGCTCTCAACTTCTCCGGTCGCCGGGATATATTGACTGCTGGTGTGTCTGCGTTATACTTCTTGAAAAACTCTAAACTAGATGTCCACCAAAGTTCTTTCATCTCAGTCACTGCATATAAAAAAATTATTATACACTAACGCAAATACCTTAAAAAATCATAAACAATTTTTCCAAAAGAGTAGAGTATAACCTGTCGGCAAAAGGCGAACCATTTCTGCATTACGAAAAAGAATATCATAATCCGTCTTTTCAAACCTGTGTGCATCCTCCCATGCAACACCCCGAGGGATCACATTATCTTCTTTAACCCACCAATTTAGTGAATTGCGGCAGGTTTCCAAAAGCCAAATCTGAAGGAATTATTATTACTATTAGCATAAAAAATTACTACAATACTGATTTAAATTCTTAGTATTTAAACAATAGTTACGCACCTTCAAAGCGAACACAAATCCATTCAATGTATAAGTTGCAATGTAACCATCGCCCTTAGTAGCCTTTTCAGTCAAATGTCTATCTCTAACCTTTGAGATAGCATTACAAATCTTATTGTGAAACTCAACCCAAATGTACTCGCCCCATGGAAATGCATTCCATGCATAAATGTCATCTACTAAAACCAATATCTCAGGGGACACCACATTTCTTTCCTGTTTGCCGATAAAAACATTCTCTAACATCAGAACCAGACAAAGGCGAACAACATCATCATCTGAAAGTTCATTAAACTCAACTTGATCAGTAAGACTAACTAGTTGTTCAGCTTTTATATTGTTGATTCTCTCGTTACGCCTCTCTCTAAGAAAACTTAGCATACGTTTACCAAATCCAGATTCCCGTTTTTTAAAATGCTCTAAAGAAACATCACCAAAGCGAAGACCTAATACTAGACACATATCTTCACGACCAAACTCTAAGTTGTTTCCCCAGATATCAAAATACAATGGAGTGTTTATATCAGGGTTTTCAACAAAGCGTTGATGTTGGAGCAAATAATGAAGCAAATGGTTATCAAGCTCGTATGTTTTTATGTCTAACCATTTCCCGAAAACTGTGGTTTTAAAAAGTTCAAGACGATCAAGCTTGAAACTCAGCTTTTGTCTTATAGTTTTGATATAGTGCAACTTTGATCTAGCATTGAGCTTCGCAGAATACACCTATACACAAAAATATAAAATAAACATTAGATGCATACACATATTAGCATATGTTATAAACTTATGACCAATAAAAAAATAGAGCTGTTGACCAATATCTTAATAACCTAAACATCTCACGTATGCAGGTGTCCAATTTTTCAGATAATCAATATATTTCATATATGTTAAGCACAAAAACGAGGGTTATTGTGCAGAAATAAGCATACCCTAACATGTATACTAACGTAGTCGGTTTTCTAACAATAATAGTAACAATAACCACACTAAACATCAAATAACCCTAAAAATTTTTAAAAACCCTAAAACAAATATATAATGAAAGTTACTGTACAAATCGAAAAAAATCGATTAAAAATCAAAGGGTATAAAACAGATGTATGTGTTACTGTGAAAATCGCACTTTTTACTTACTTGTCTAGAAGCCATTATCATATAATCGAGTCGAACATCAACGGATCTCGTCTGGAAATGATCTAAACAACAAAACGGTTGTGTGATCAAAGTTTCGGGTGTTGTGTGATCACTGGAAATGATCTAAACAACAACACGGATCCATGCACTGTTAATGTGTGTTTGTGTGTGTTGAGTGTGTGTTTTTTTTTTGAAGATATTGAATGATTAAAGTTGGAAAAGAAAAATAAAAAAGAAATTAATAATAGTCATATCCATTGGATTTGGGAAATCTTTTGGGTTACTTTTTCAATTTCCTAGGTGAAATAATGAAGGGTCAGTTGAGCACCGTCGGTTGAGCGCCGCCGGTTGAGCGTTGACATTATGCTAGAAAACAAAACAATAGATTTCTTTAAGATTTGATTTGACACTTAGTGTACTATTTGAACAGTACCCGGATTTGCCACGTGTCGAAAAATGTATGGGGTTGAGCAGTTGAGCGTGGCTCTTTTGGGAAATGGCTTGAAAAAAGTCTAAAAAACGGACCATGCTTAGAAAAAAGTCCCCTTTTGGTAATTTTCTCAAAAGAAAATGGTCAAATAGTCAACAATTGTAAAAGTGAAAAAGTGAAACATGTGAAATCTCATACCATTGAATGCTATGCTGTAATCTCAACTTAAATGCGATGTTGTATCTTTGGAAAGTATACATTGATTTGAAATGTTGTCAGCCCATTCGTGAATGTCTCATACCATGTCAAACTTGATAACTTTGAAAACTATGGCTGATTTCTACGATCTTCAAAGGCGGGATTTAAATATAATCATTCAAATTGGATTCTTAAACGCTTAAAATACTGATTCTTGAAACAAACATAATCGCCGCTAAAATTTTGTCGAAACTAGACACCGCTGCCTCTAGGCGTAGGTGCTCGTCTAGTTAACTAAATAAGCACACTTGGTTATGGACCCGAATTCATTAGTATGGAATATTTTCTTTTCTAAGTGAAATCCCCTAATATATGAAAGAGTGAAAAAGTGTTTTCGTTATTGTGAAATAAGAAGTCTTCATATCCTAATATAGAAAAAAAAGAAGTTAAAAATATTGAGAGCATACGAGGCCGTTTAAATAATAATCCATACTAATAGTTAATGCTAACGATCACCTAATTGAACTCAATACATGCACGTAATAAAAAATTGTATGTTTGTTTGTAAAAACTTGTTAAAGATGATGATTCACGTTGGGGTTTTCTTTTCTTTCTTATACACTTCTTGATGTATATTATTAAAATAGGAAATTGGCACCATACATTAGTCAATTTTTTTAGTTAGCGATATATTGGTAAATCTATACTACTATCATGCCGGATTTTAGGGTGTGCAGAGTGAGAAACGGCACAGGGCCTCCAAATTTTTAGAGGCCTCGATGTTTCAAATGCAAGGCTGTTTTATTCACTTTTTTACCAAGTTTACAGGGATGGAAATTTAGTCTAGAACGTCAGATGTTTGTATAGAATTGAAACAAATATTAGTTTCAATCGATTTATAAAAAAGAAAAGAAACATAGTTGTAGGCCGTGGGTGAGGATGATGACTACTATGAAGAATATTCACTTTTTTTACCAAGTTTATAGTTCTTAGAGGGTGTTTGGCTTTGCGTTTGTGAGCTACTTATCTGATTATCACGTCATGATAACGCAATAATCTAAGAAGTGGTGTTTGGACAAGAAGTTTAGATAATCAATTAATTGCGTTTTGAAGGCTTGAAAACGCAGAAAACAAAAAGCAAAAGCAGGTAGGAACCTACTGCGCCAAAACGTGATTTTGCAATCTTGTCAAATTTACTCAATTACCCTTCCTTTATCTTGATAACTTGAAGTACGTGTAACCATGTTGTGTGTCTATTTATGTCATTTAACCAATCAAGTCATAAAATAATCTAATATGCCAAACACAAAAAAACTGATTATCTGATTATTGCGATATGAAACAGCATAATCAAATCCAAACACTACATTTTAAAACCACGTTTTGTTACAGCTGATAATCTATTTTGAATAAGCAATCCCAAACACCCCCTTACACTATCTTAGCTTTTTAGTTTCATTCTTGACTAAAAGTACAAATGGATTTACAAACTTACACTCTCAACCAATGTTTAGAGAAAAAATTGGAACTAGTCCATATACAATTATTTTATACACTTTTTAGGAAAGATTTCATATGTGGTTAGACAATATATTTTGATATACCTAGACAATTTGTTGTTTTCTTTCTGAGTAGTGATTGACATGACTAATTCATGTGTCTAATTTGATGTCTAACAAAGATCTTGAAACACATGGCAAAATCAATTATAAATAGGGCAAATCGCATAAAAATGTACTCATCTTATGTCCAATTTCAATTAAAGGTACTATTCTTTTTTTTTTCTCAATTTAAGGTACCCGACTTTTTTTTGGGGCCGATTTAGGTTTTTTTCTAACTTCCGTTAACTATTTCGTTAGTAAATTACATGTTTGGTCCTTGAGTTTGTATAGGCATTACATGTTTGGTCCTTCAGTCCGTTTTTGCACATTTTCGAAAAATATTTTTCAAAAATATTTTTTTTTTCAAAAAAAAAAATTTCGAAATATTTTTTTTCCAAATTTTTTTCAAAAAAACTTTTTCGAAATATTATTTTTTCCAAATTTTTTTCAAAAAAACTTTTTCGAAATATTTCAAAAAAAAAATTCAAAATATTTTCGTCCGTTTTTGCACGAAAAAAATTTTGGAAAAAAGTATTTCGAAATTTTTTTTTGAAAAAAAATATTTCAAAAAAAAATTTTGAAATTTTTTTTTGATTAAAAATATTTCGAAAAAGTTTTTTTGAAAAAAATTTGGAAAAAAAATATTTCGAAAAAGTTTTGTTGAAAAAAATTTGGAAAAAAAATATTTCGAAAAATTGTTTTTGAAAAAAAATTTATTTCGGATTTTTTTTTTTTTTTTTGAAAATGTGCAAAAACGGACTGAAGGATCAAACATGTAATGCCTATACAAACTCAAGGACCAAACATGTAATTTACTAACGAAATAGTTAACGGAAGTTAGAAAAAAACCTAAATCGGCCAAAAAAAAAAGTCGGGTACCTTAAATTGAGAAAAAAAAAGAATAGTACCTTTAATTGAAATTGGACATAAGATGAGTACATTTTTATGCGATTTGCCCTTATAAATAAGAGGAGTGAAAATAAATGGAATACATGTGTCACTAAATGAATATATTATGCATGAAATTAGTCACATAAATTAGACATCTCAATCATTTGCCTTTCTATATTTACGAATACTTGACTTTTTTTTTTATATGTATATAACATATAACTTAAAATTATGTTTTTTAAGAGGCCTACTTTGTTACATTACAAGGGCCCTAAAATTCACATAACGACCCCGACTGCTATATAAAAGATATAAGACTTTTTAAATAAAGAAGTCTTAAAAGATATATAATAATCTCAGAATCATATATGATTCTTACTAAAATCATATATGATTTTACTAGAATCACATATGATTCTTGTAATAATCACATATGATTCTTGTAAGAATCATATGTGAAGCAACTATCAGTTATCTGATTTTACTAGTGAAATTCATTTATGCTCATATCTTATCAGTTATCTGAAAACATGTGAAGCAGCTACAACACGCGCATAAACAATCATCTACTTAACTATAACAACTACTTATTAACAACAAAATACAAACTATCAACAAGTCACTAAACCGAAAACCGCCTAACAAACAATCACACCTAACTCCATTTTTCGGATTGATGAGGAGACCTTTGTTTTATTCTTAATCGGTGCTATTTCATGAACTAACTCTATTTTCGGATTAATGGTGACGGTTCACGGCGGCGGCGACGGTGAGTGACGTTTATTTGATGGTGATGATTCGGTTATTTGAGAGGTTGGGTGAGTGACGGTTATTTGAGAGGTTGGGTGATGAATCGGAAGTTATGAATCAGAAGTTATGAGGTTGGGTGAGTATCAAATGAGAGAAAGGTTGGGTGGCCACTTTGCCCCTGTCATTAAATGAAAAAAAGCAAAAAAAAAAAAAAAAGAAAAAAAAAAAGAAATCAGCTTAATCCTAGCTGTTGAATCAGATTGAATTGGAAAGCTATGATGACATGTTAGGATCTATGGTATTTTTTGGATCTACACGGATCTTTTGCCTTGATTCCATATATTACGCTATATACTAAAAAGCATTTGGAAACAGGGTCTATGCAATAATATTACGGGATAATTAGCAGCATAATCTGTTTTCTTATTGGGTTGTGGAGTGTAATTTAGTGTTAGTGGTCAAGTAGACATTATATGATTCGCCACTTTTAGTAATCTCTTATAATGGCTACAATGCTCCATGAATAGTACCCACCGTTTCCCGTTCCAAGTGTGCACTATTTGCGCTGTAACACACTGTTATGCACTGTAGAAACGACACTACACACTGTTTTGCATTGTAGAAAGTGTACTGGCACATGTTAGTTGGGTAAGGCTTTCACATGCTTCATTAATTGGACAATGTAGTACTATCTCTTTTTCACTTTGCTGTAACATAATTTATATCACATTAATGACACCAAACACAATAATAAAAGCCCCAAAAACAATTAAACAAATATACATTTCCTTATAGAATTACACACTTCTAGAAAAACAAAAACACAAACATATAAAAAAACACTCCTACAAAATAACAAAAATGAACAACATCCAAAAGTTATTCAAATTTCAACATATATAACAAACCGATATTGCAAAAAACACATCATCTACTCTATTAAAACAAAAAATAACAACTTTAAAACATATACATTATAAAATCGAAAACACATAATCTATGTACCAACGCACTCCCGCGGCAACGCGCGAGTTTCCCCGCTCGTTTTATACCAGACGGCATTAACCATAAATGATTACATTCTCCTCATTCCAACCCCCCAAAACAAACAAACACGCCCTAACTTTAAAGGGGTGTTTGGCTAAGCTTATTTAGTGGGCTTATCAGCTTATTAGCTTATATAAGCTCATAAGCCCAGACCAAGTGTTTGGCTAAGCTTATTTGAGCGGGCTTATGTGCTTATTTATGGGTGTTTTAATAAGCCAAGAAAGTAAGGCTTTTTTATGGGGTCTTGGCTTATTTATGGGTGTTTTTATATCATTGTACATTTTTTCCCTCCTCTCTCCTCATATCATCACTACTACCTGTACATTTTTACCTCTCCGCCATTATTCTTCACAACTACACATGTACCTTCTCTACCCTCCTCTCATCAATAACTTTATTCTCCATAAATATTGTGCACCAATACTTGTACCTCTTCATTTATAATCCTCTCCATTAAATAACTCCATCACATTCGTCTTTCATAATCAGATTCACGCACATACTAGTTCATCTTTCTCTCCATTTTTCAACAGGTGCGCTTTAGTTTCTATATTCTTACTTTTGTTATATGGTCACTGTTTTCTTTCATTTCTAATTGGCTGTATGTTTATGTCTACTAATTTGTAAATTTTTATTGCTTCAGTAGGTGCGTGAATCTGATTTGAATAAATGTTGTTTACATGTTTGTTTAATATAATTATCACTTGTGTCTACTTTTTCTTTTTAATATGATTTGAATAAATCTTTTGGTTATTCATGTTTTGTACTTTCACTGACTGAAAATCTAGTTTTTTATTTGTTGTTTGTGGAGATGTTAAAGAACGGGTTGTGGTTTCATTATTTTATTTTAGCCAAAATTTTGTGGAAGTACCAAACGGAGGCAACTTGTGAATATATTAACTACCAAAATTTTATTTTATTTTAGCCACAATAGGAATTAATAAAGAATGAATGTTGTTTCATTAAAACCATGTCCTTTTTAGTCATTTACTAACATAAACCAACATAAGCCAAACCAAACACTTTTGAGCTTATTTACCATGAGCTAATCCAAACACTAACATGGGCTTATAAGCTTAGCTTATATAAGCCATAAGCCAATAAGCCTAAGCCCACTAAATAAGCTTAGCCAAAAAGATACTAAGGCCCTGTTTGGCTAAGCTTATTTACCATAAGCTGATTTGGGCTTATTTTTAATAAGCTCCGATTTTGTGGCTTATTTTGAGATTTGTCGGCTTATTTAAGTTTCTTATGATATGATAAACTTATAAAAGCCGACAAGTCTCAAAATAAGCCACAAAATTGAGGCTTATAAAAAATAAGCCGAAATTTCATGAAATTTGAAATTTCGGCTTATTTTTTATAAGCCTCAATTTTACGGCTTATTTTGAGACTCGTCAGCTTATTTAAGTTTATTGATAATAAACTTAAATAAGCTGACGAGTCTCAAAATAAGCCACAAAATTGAAGCTTATAAATAAGCCCAAATAAAAATAAGCTTAGCGAAACATGGCCTAACTTTCCTTCTTTCTTTTTTGTTTCTCTTCCCTTTCCTATTGTTTTCATTTTTCCTTTGACTCAAAACCCTTGCCCTCATTCCAATGGATCCTGAAGATCTGCACTGCAGCTATAGATCAGACATACAACATCCTGACAAGCGAAGATCCTAAACATTTCGAACCCCTAATCTCAGGCCTTATTGAACGAGCTGATTTAAAGGCATTTGGCGATTGAGTTTGTGATTAATGCAATTGGAGAGCTGTGTAATCATGTATGTCCATCCTCGAGTTCAGGTTAGTAGCTAGTGAGAAATTTATTTGGGTTCATGTTTGTGGTGAAGATGGTTGGTTACTACTCAGTCTACTCGTGTAGCAACCTTAGTTTAAGTAGTAGCATCAAGTCTGTTAACAAGCTCCCTTAAACCCAGTTTCAAAACGTGATGGTTGTTTTTTTGCTGATGTGCAGGCACCTGGACAAACTTCTATTGCCACAGACTGATCCGAATATACGAGTTCTAACACTAGCTAACTTATTAGAAATGTCAACTGATATTAAGAAACGTGGCCGTTTAGCGGTTCACTTAGGGGAGATGTTTGAAGAGCCATTAGGTGTATTAACTTTAGACTTGGTTCGGCGTAAGCTATTAACATGTGTTGGAAAAGAAGATGACGGAAGTGTAATGAAAAGTTTGTGTCATATGATTTTGACGTTTTTCAATGTGTTGTGCATTAAAACTGGTTGGCCGGAACTTTTTTCTTCCGTAGAAGGGTGGGCTTCGGGTGATAGTGATTTGTTAAAGGAGGCTGCTATGTTGATATTAGGACCACTGACGCTGGTGCTGACTAAGGGGTTGAATGGGGGACAAGAGGTGACACCCAGGGATGGTATCGGGCAATTTTTTTTTAATGCACCTTGTCTAAAAAAACTGTGTTCCTTGTTTTGTATAACTTTTCTTAAATGGACCTCGCCAAATTGTGCCTCGGTGACGACGCAAGAGGCGTTTATTGAGTGGGTTCATCAGTCTCATGACACGAAACTGCTGAGGCATCTTAAGTAGTATTTTTCGCGGAGGTAGTTGAGATTGCTAAGTCAGAGAGATTGGAGAAAGAAACGAGGCATTTGGCGATTGATTTTGTGATTACATTATGGGAAGGGAGGCATAGTGGTTATCTTGTGCTTTTGATTGATAAATTGTTTGATATTTTGATGTCGGATATTGAGACCGAAGCTGCTTCACATTGGGCGGAGAATGAGAATGATGATGCTGGGGAGTCGGGAAATTATAGCGTTGTACAGAAGTTTTTGAATAGGTTGGCGTTTAAAATGGATAAATATTGTGTTGCCTAGCCTAGGCTTAAAAAGTATTTAGCTTCACCCGACGGGAAGAAACGTTTTGCCGCTATTGTTGCACTTGCAGCTAAACATTTCTTCGTGTCACAATAGCAGCATCATCATTCTCATTCTCCGCCCAATGTGAAGCAACTTCAGTCTCAATATCCGACATCAAAATATCAAACAACTTATCAATCAAAAGCACACGATAACCACTATGCCTCCCTTCCCCTAATGTAATCACAAAATCAATTGCCAAATGCCTCGTTTCTTTCTCCATTCTCTCCGACTAAGCAATCTCAATCGCAATGCTAACAAAGCAAAACAAATGCCTCCGCGAAAAATACTTCTTAAAATGCCTTAACAGTTTCGTGTCATGAGACTGATGAGCCCACTCAATCAACGGCTCTTGCGTCGTCACCGGGGCACAATTTGACCAGGTCCATTTAAGAAAAATTATACAAAACGAGGAACACAGTTCTTTAGACGAGGTGCATTTAGAAAAGATCGTCCGATTCCATCCCTGGGTGCCCCCCATTCAACCTCTTAGTGAGCACGAGCGCCAGCGGTCCTAATATCAACATAGGAGCCTCCTTTAACAAATCATTATCACCCGAAGCCCACCCTTCTACAGAAGAAAAAAGTTCCGGACAACCAGTTTTAATGCACAACACATTGAAAAGCGTCACAATCGTATGACACAAACTTTTCATTACACTTCCGTCATCTTCTTATCCAACACATGTTAATAACTTACGCTGAACCAAGTCTAAAGTTAATACACCTAATGGCTCTTTAAACATCTCCCCTAACTGGATTGCAGAACGACCACGTTTCTTAACATCAGTTGACGTTTCTATCTGTTCTGACTTCGGCAACATGACTTGGATATTTTATCTATCTTTTAATTACCACTCCATCTCCTATTCCGTACCCCTCTAGCAATGCATTTTCCAAATTAGTTTAACTTCAGTTGACGTTTCTATCTGTTGTGACTTCGGCAACATGACTTAGATATTTTATCTATCTTTTAATTACCACTCCATCTCCTATTCCGTACCCCTCTAGCAATGCATTTTCCAAATTAGTTTAACTTCAAGTTTGCATGGTACTCCTATATCTTCACATTCCACCATTTTGCTGCATCCCTGCTGCAATGTGATATATGTTACTTTCCGATGATATATATCAGTAACTATCCACTAGATACTTCACCTTACCCACACTTGAAATAGTGGGCACTCTGCTAGAGGTAATAGTCCTGGAGGACAATTTTAGTTTAACTTCAAGTTTGCATTGTACTCCTATATCTTCATATTCTACCATTTTGCTTCATCCCTGGCGCAATGTGATGTATGTTACTTTGTGATATGCAGACACATGCTTTATCCCGGCTTGAAATACCAGAGGTAATAGTCCTGGAGGACAATTTTAAAAGCAGAATTAAAATTGATATTATTTTCAAACAAAGATCTTATCATTCTGCAAACTAATACAATCGATTGGATTTTTGTGGTGTAGCTTCAACATCGGAAAGTCATTGCTGGGGAGGACATTGTCTGGCATCAAACTAGAATCAGCGCAAGCGAAATACTTCTGATTGACATTGTTTTGCAATGTGATGTATGTTATGTGCAGACACATGCTTTATCCCGGCTTGAAATACCAGTGGTAATAGTCCTGAAGGACAATTTTATAAGCAGAATTAAGATTGATATTATTTTCAAACAAAGATTGCTTATCATTCTGCAAACTAATACAATCGATTGGATTTTTGTGGTGTAGCTTCAGCATCGGAAAGTCATTGCTGGGGAGGACATTGTCTAGCATCAAACTAGAATCAGCGCAAGCGAAATACTTCTGATACAGTTTAAAATGGAGCTACCACATTACACATGGGATTCAATACGGTCCAGCCTGCGTCCCAATCAACAAAATCAACAAGCGGAATTTTTCGACATATGGGATTCATCATTTCAATATGTAGGAAGTTTAATGTGTCACAAGTAAGGAGGAATAGGACTAGAGGGACCATTATTATCAATTGTCCAAACTTACATAATTTTATTCCTTAAGCTTCTAGTTATGTTTGGTGTTTGTGTGTGTATCGATATGTGCATGTAATCTGGTTATGGTGATATGTGTATTGTATTGTGTATTGATATGTACGTTTATGTAAATTGGTTATGATGATATGTCATGGGTGATTGGGACATCAAGTTTTAGTGCATCATTTTTTATGGATCAAGTGTCTCGTTAATTGTGATTTTTTTGTGATAATTTGAGTGTATCAAACTGTGATCAATTGAGTGTAACCTGATGTATCGTACTAACCAAATTCATGGTATCCTGATGTATCAATCAGTTTTTGTTTTATGATACAGGAGGTAAAGAAAAGTGTAGCAGCAAAATTTGAGAAGGCTAACGAGATTATTGATGAGGCGGATGAGCAGCTAGATGCGGCAACTGACAAAAACCCGCAAGATAAAGAACTATTACGGTCAAAGCTCGTGTTACTAAGATGCTTTAGTTTCAATATTTAGTTGGTTGGTTTGTTTAGTTTAGCGTAAGACTTGAATAATAGCATGCTTTGATTTAGAATAGTTTTCATTCTGGTTTAAGTCTTTTAATATGGAAATGATTTCTGTCTACATTTGTTGTTTCATAAGTGGTCGACTTGGAGTGGTTTCTGTGTCAAGTTATATAAGATATTAAGATGTATCAATTGCCGATATATTTGGTGTTTTGTAAGTGTGGATGGTTTTCGTGTTACAAGTTGAAATGTTATAAATGTGAATGAGTTATTTCTTCTAAAGTACATTTTGCGGGGTACCCCCGATTTAGGGTCCGACACTTCTGTCCGTCCGATATTGCTTATATTGTCGTGGTTTGTTCATGTCCGCCCGATACAAGCTAATGAACACCTCCTGCTTCTCCACCTCATGCTTCAATGTTGTGATACGTGTCATTTTCAGGTGTGTTGATTTGATGCCAGCACCTGTTATCCATCTTCCAACTCATCTCAATCAACATATTATGTATGTGTGTGCAAAAACACACACAAATAATATCCATGGGGAATCGATGAGTTCCGTTTTGGGGTGGAGAGTCTGTTCTCAGCTTCGATGGTGTTGATTTTGTTGCTGCTAATCGGAAAGGAGGTTATGGAGGTAATTAGTATCATTTTCCGAATATTTAATTTAATATAACTGATTTTCTTTTTGATTTCTCTGTTGTTCGAGTTGGATTCGTGTGGTAATATAGGTTAGTTGCGATGATGTTTTTGGTTAAGGTTGTTGTCTGAGGATTACCCATAAAGCTGTTTGAGGATTAAGGATTAGGTAGCTTTATGTTGTCGTTGTTTTAGTTTTTCTAGATTTTAGCGTGTTTGTGCTACTTTATAGTTGGATTAATTTGGTGATATGGGTTAGCTGTAATCATTATTTTGGTTAAGGTTATTGTTTGAGGAATTATAAGTTGTTAACATGGGAGGCTTTAGAATTGCTGGAAGTTTCACCTGGAAAATGTTTTCGCTTTCTAAGATTTTCCGCAAACCTCATAAGCTTACTTTTTTCCGTCTTATGAGGCATGTTGTAGTTTGTGAAGTACAATCCAAAAGCTATAGAAACAAAAATAAGTGACCAGATTGACTAAGCGTATTTTGGTTTTTGTGGACAACAGAGAGAGGCTTAAAGAGAAAATACAAGAGTTTTTTTGGTGTTAAGACATTTTAATGCTTTCATCAGCTTTGTTTCTGACGGTTGGTTTTAAGGTTAAATTGGAGTATTAGTCAAGCTGAGAAATAATGTGGCGCGTTTGTTGTTGAATTTGTGAATTCGTTCACTTGGATTTGTAAAAGCTTAAACATTTTAGCGGTTGTATCTTAGACTAGGTCAATGAAGAGGGAATTAAGTTGCACTGATCTTTTGCATTCAGTTGGATTTGTAATATTAACTTATCAGGTCAATTTATAACAATACTTTTTCTGTTGCCTAAATACTTTGGTTTGTAGTTATGAGCTGCTATGAAATAAAAGATGCGATCAAATTAAGCTCAGAAGTCCTACAATTTGCTATGAAATAAAACCAAGATCAAATTAAGCTCACAAGTAAAAATATTGGCTTACACGACCACCTCTTGATTGGAGTTTCTGGTATACGGCTTTACCTTTGCTAATGTATCTTTGTTTTGACGTGTTGTGTTTGTAGGCTAAACAATACATAAACCAGGTGTTTTTGCTCAAATAAATTTCACACTGGAAATTAATGTTAGTTTGACCTGTCAGTCCTGGAAAGCCTAATAAACCCACACTTTAGATTGACACTTGGATTAGATGGTATGTAATTTTGTAACCAAGTCAGAAGAAAAATAAATACCACGACTCCTTATTTCATCTAGATACACAATTCGAGACTGACGGTTCATTATTGAAGAAATATAAGTTTTATTATATTGGACGTACTAATTATCTTTAGAGAAATAAACATGTCTGGACCAAAAGTTCAAGCTCAACTGACCCCGTACCTACAGCTACCCATTTTGACCCGTTAACCGTCAAACCACCTTTGGACACCTATACTTTGTTTCATTCATATTCTGAACTAATCTGAGTATAAAGAACTAGGTAGACCTTCCATTTAAACTTCTGGAAAAAAAAAAAAAAGAAAAGGAATCTATATTGTTCTTAGAAGATGGTTACCGAGAAAATACAGATTTTATGAAGAAAGCAGATTTACTTATAAATGGTTCAATTTGTGAACTTCAGATCCTAAACAGGTCAAATAAGTAAAATAAAAAGAAAAAAACTTTCAGGTAAGAAGGGAAAGAGCTTTTCGGGCTAAAACTGATACAACGTCTCCCAAAGAGCTTTCTGGGCCAAAAGTGATAGAAAGTCGCCCAAACTAATCTCTTAAGCCGTTAAATTGTTGTAATACAAGTGTTAGCAGATTTCTTAGCCAAAGATTCCAACGAACTTCATTGAAATATGGAAACGGTGTGAGCATAGAAAAATGCAATAAGTTATGTTTTAGCCGCAGTGTCTTGGGCATATTGAAGGCCTAGAAAATTGAGATATACTTTTCTTTGCCTGACCCATTATAAGTGGTAATAACCAAATCGACCCATTTATAAGTAAATGGGTCGAAATTGCCACCTTTACATTTGATCATGCCCACATGATGTTTGTTTTATTATATTAGGCGTACTAATTATCTATAGAGAACTAATCATGTCTGGACCAAAGGTTTGAGTTCAACTGACCCCGTTCATAAAGCTACCCATTTTGACCCGTTAACCGTTAATGATGTTTTTCCTTTTGCTCATGTGTATGCTTTTTCTTGATGAAAATGTTTTCTTAAGTATAGATACTCAGATCGTCAAAATCATTTTTGTCCAATAAGTAGGTAATCTGAACTGTGCCTCTAATATTTTGTAACTTGCTAAACGCTCGAGTTATATTTTTTTATTTGTTTTTTGGAATTCACTCCAACTTATGTAACTTCTTGCGGTACCCGTGAAATGAAAAGATAAAAAAAACAATTTAGACATTTAGATGCTGTGAGTTAAATAACATGTGATGATGATAGTTTTCTGCTTTTATGTTTTTTCGGAACATAGTTTACCGATGTCCGTATCTTAGCAAGGCAGCCACACCCGGAATGTGGTTGCAGCCATGGCAGGTGTTTCGCACCGTTCGTATATTTGCGGATTCGAGCCTCAATTTTGACTAAATTATAGTATCATTTTGACGATTGTCTGGGGTTCTTGGATTCGCTTGAAACAAACTACGAGTCCGTTTATTGGTTTTTTACTGCTTACTTTTTTAGTAGTTTGTGTCACTATGTCTTTGAACACGATGACAGTTGATTTATTTTTTATGCAGATCTAATCCTATTAGATATCATAACGATAACGACGACAGTGAAAATACCATTTTTGTCCAAGCGCTGAAAGCTGTACATTTGTTTGTTCTAGGTTGGCACAGTTGGAAGAGCGACACAACTAGCATCACTATCAGCATGCTTGAACCTACTTGGAATCAAGGGTGCGTGCATAGTATCACCAGCCTCAAACGCTCACTTGCTAGCAAGGATAGTCGCTGGTTCAGGGCCACTTATTCATTTAGAGGTATTGATGTTATAGACTTTAGCTTAACCCTATTGTTGTTTCATGTCTATGACTAAACAAGGATTCCTGTTTCTCAAATTGAATTAAGAGTGAAAGACCAATGGTATTTCTTTGATGTCGGTTGGGTTTGAAGATGCAAATATGCTTGCGGCTAAGAGACATGCAATTTTGTGGGAAGCAGCTCGAGAAGAAACAATGAAAACAGAGATTTTTCAGTCGTTAAAAAATAGAAATCAATAATTTTGTATTCAAACATCCCGCCGCGAATGTTTTTTTACCTGCAATGTGAGTGGTAGAACATATCAGTAAAACAAAACATGCTGATACAAGTTGTATCATATTGTTTTTTGTAAGTCTTCTCAAATTCGAAAGTGTGCGAGTTGTGTCATCGCCAAAAGGCTTTAAAATTGTAGAGGCCTCATTTTTTTTAACATGTATACATATTCTACATAAGTGGCTAGAAATATTTAATTCAAAAACTAGCAACAAAAATTACTATCAAAATCTTTTTTAAAATGATTATGTCTCATGAAACCGAAATTTTGCTCACGGCCTTCTTAAACCCTAGAAACGGCACAGGCAAAGTTGATGAACTTGATCTCTGAAAAAGAAAAAGGTGTTTGATTGTTAGTGTTGTCTTTGAAGGTGAAAGGAGTGGGCGACCGCTCAAAGCCTAAAAACTTTGCCGAATATATAATTATATACTTATGTACACATATTTTTGTTTAGAATTAATAAAGCCATTAAGTGTTAATATATCTTATAAACATATTCTTTACCATATTATCTAGTGTCAATATTCTAATGCTTTTTTGTTTACTTGATTTAATTTTATTATATGAGACTAGGATTTGACTTGGTAAACACCAATTATAATACCCGCGAACGTGCGAGTTTTTATATATCATGTTTCTTTAAGAATCGATTGCTAATTTATTTCTTTACATTAAACAAAAATATTTTTAACATCACTCCCGCTTTTTACTAAGTTTTTTTCTTTATAATTTTGACACTTAAACTTTTATGTTTATTTTTTTTTTCTTGACTATATATTAAGAACGCTTTTTTTAACTATTGTCAAATCCGGAATATTTGAGTTTTTTTTAGTAAATATTTTAAAATAAAAATAATAATAAATAAATAAAATATTACCAAATAAGGTATGAACTGATTTTTTTGAAATGAAAAATCTTCCGCTAGGGGTTTTGTTTTATTATATAAAAGATATCGGATCTTATTTGTATTTACTACTGTTGCTCTTATATGTGGTAAACTAGCTTACGATAAGTTGCTTTAACTCAAAGCTAATATATTTTAACATAACTAATACTAGCTTTAACTCAAAGCTAATAGATTTTACCAAAACTAATACTAGCTTTAACTCAAAGCGCTTCAAACAAAAGCTACTGCCTCACTATATAAATCCTATTCATTCACAAGTCACCATTCACATTCAGAATCAACTCCAATATACCATGGTATGTAATACATGTGTGTCTTTTCTTCTTTTGTTTTAGCATGCATATTCATATTATTTGTTTGTGATTTCGTTGCATTGTCTCGATCTATGTTTTCAGGCTGCTTTACCAAATCAACAAAACGGTTTGTGCGTTAAGCTAGTGCTTGTTGGCGATGGAGGAACCGGTATGTATGACATTATTATTATTTACTTGATCTTCATGCTAGCTAGTTAGGTTTACGTACGTACATGCATACATTATACGATCGTATAAAATTGTCTGTTTGATTACATGTTAACGTGAATCGGAGATATAAGTATTAATTATATATGCTAATAGGCCAGGTATTTAATTGCATCTTATGATCAGGGACGGAGCCAGGGGGTCCAGTGGGTGCCCGTGATACATCTTAAATACATCTTAAATGACCTCGGTCCATTGAAATGTGTTTTTAGTCTTATTTAGTTAGCATCTTAAACTCTATTATATTACGATTAAAAAAAATTTATGCACCCGGTCATGTTTGTTTCTGGCTCCGTCCTTGCTTATGATGATGGAAACTATGGAATAATGATAGTTGTTTGTTCTCATAGGTGACGTAAAAGGGTTAAGCTTGGGTAAAATAGGCTATTTTGGTGCTCTATGTTGAGCTTTCTGATCTAGTTTTAGATCACAGTTTCTAGTACACAATTTTCTTTCCACATTGAAATCATGAATGCGTTTTGCAGGGAAGACTACTTTTGTTAAGAGACATCTGACCGGTGAATTTGAGAAGAGATATGAACGTAAGGCGACCTTTTGGAGTTTGTCGAATTGATTTGCAATTCTAGTTAACGTCTCTCACAAATGCTAACATTTTGTTTTGAATGTGTGCAGCCACAGTTGGAGTGGAAGTTCATCCTTTGGATTTCTATACAAATCGTGGAAAGATCGTTTTCTATTGCTGGGATACTGCAGGGCAAGAGAGGTCTAACTCAAAGCGCTTTAACCTCAAGCTAATAGATTTAACTCAAAGCTAATACTAGCTTTAACTCAAAGCTAATAGATTTGACCAAAACTAATAGCTTTAACTCAAAGCGCTTTAACCTCAAGCTACTGTCTCACTATATAAACACAATTCAGTCACCATTCACATTATTCAGAATCAACTCCAATATATCATGGTATGTAATGCATGTGTATCTTTTCTTCTTTTGTTTTAGCATGCATATTCACGTACTATTATATCACCTTCATATTATTTGTTTGTGATTTCGTTGCATGTTCCACGAATGTTTTCAGGCTGCTTTATCAGATCAACAAAACGGTTTGTGCGTTAAGCTAGTGCTTGTTGGTGATGGAGGAACTGGTATGTATGGCATTATTATTATTTACTTGATTTTCATGCTAGCTAGTTAGGTTTACGTACGTACATGCATACAGTATACGATCGTATAAAAATTTGTAGGGCAAATAATTGAAAAACGTATCATACTTGCCACCATTTTCTTTTGTGGTTAGCGAACAATTTTTTTTGATTTTGTGGGTACTTTTCTTTCAAATTATACTTTTTAGGGTATTTTGTGAAAATTTTGGACATTTTTGCCCCTCTTAGCTAATAGAAAATTTTTATTTTCGAAGGGCAAAAATGTCACATAGTACCCTAAAAAAGGATAATTTGAAAGAAAAGTACCCATAAAAGCAACAAAAAAAAAATTCACACCCACAATAGCAAATTGCGGCAAGTATGATACTTTTTTCAATCATTTGCCCAAATTTGTATGTAGTGCTAGACTATTAGTATGACTTATGCTTGGTAAGCAACAAATCTTCAAGAGGTTTGTATGGATATTTTTTCATATGTTATTCCTTGATGCATTTTGCAGGGAAGACTACTTTTGTTAAGAGACATCTGACCGGTGAATTTGAGAAGAGATACGAACGTAAGGCAACCTTTTGGAGTTGGTAAGATTTGCAATTCTAGATAATGTCTCTCACATTTTGTTTTGAATGTGTGCAGCCACAGTTGGAGTGGAAGTTCATCCTTTGGATTTCTATACAAATCGTGGAAAGATCGTTTTCTATTGCTGGGATACTGCAGGGCAAGAGAGGTTTGGTGGCCTCCGAGATGGTTACTAGTAAGTGATCAAGGATGCTATTATTTGAGTTTCTGTATGTGTTTCTTATTATCTCGCACGAACAACAAACCAATATATGTCTTTTCAATGCAGTGTCCGTGGCCAGTGTGGTATTATAATGTTTGACGTCACAGCCAGGATAACTTACAAGAATGTCCCTTCATGGCATCGTGATATCTCCAGGGTGTGTGAAAATATTCCTGTGGTCCTGTGCGGAAACAAGGTGGACGTAAAGAACAGGCAGGTTAAACCGAATATGATTACATTTCACAGGAAGAAGAACCTGCAGTATTATGAGATCTCGGCAAAAAGCAATTACAACTTCGAGAAGCCATTCTTGTATCTTGCAAAGAAGCTTGTTGGGTACGTAAAAGTATTTCGATGTTATTATTACAGGCATGTAGTATTAGTTTTGATCAGGCAATCTTAAAAAATTTGTTGCATGTGCGGCAGGGATCCAAATCTTGTGCTTGTGGAAGCACCCGCCCTTCCTCCTCCAGAGGTTGTAATTGACATGGCGGCGCAACAAAGGTTAGAGGCTTATTATTTCTTCTATTTTGGGGTGTTGATACTTAAATGAAACTTGTTTTCAAAGGGATGAAATGCATTAACTTTTGCGTTGTTTTTCCATTTTATGCAGGTATGAAGCAGAACTTATCAAGGCCTTGCACGAGCGATTGCCTGATGAAGACGACGATGCCTTTGAATAGATGGTGCCTCGGGATTCAAATTGAGTATAGGAAATAGGATTTTTGGAAGTTTTTAAGTTGTGGTTGCCATCCTACAGATGAACAATATATGTCTAAAAGCTGCATTTAAATTTTTACTCTTTTGATTCTGTAATAGTACTTTTGAAGCTTATAATAAGGTTATAATTGGTCATTTTGATTTTTGGTAGGCAATCTGATGTGCCAGTGTGCAATATTACTGCATGTACAATATTATTCGACCCATTTAAATCGAAATTGCTCAAAAAGTTACAAATATATGGGAATTATATAACATGACATAGCATAAATATAACATGTAAAAATCAAAGCACATAATAGAAGACTTAGACATATATTTGTAATTAACTAACCGAATATTAAATGTATGTGTACCTCTTTTAGCAACTTCAAGCTACCACGAATCTGCCTTATTTAGATAATGCATGGCAAGCGTTTTGGAGGAAATGTTCGACAACAAGCGACTAGCATTTGCATTTTGTGTAATTGCTCCTATTCAAAACATTGTGTTCTAAAGAAACATTGGAATCTTATACTAGTTAAATTACATGAATACTCTCAAATTTATTTAATACTGTAAAGATTTTTAATAAACAAACAGCTACTAGTTACTGCTCATACTTCTACCGCTATGTTTCGGGTTTAGCCAAAGTTACCTAACTAACTAATTAACTAACGAATCCAAATCCAAATAGAGAGGATATGCCCAACCCATTTAACTAATCTGGGCCAAGCAATAAGCCTAGTAGGGTTTGAATAAATCTTTTATCTTAATCTTAACTACATGAAATAGAAAAATGGTCAAAAGTGAAAGTGAAAATTGAAAGTTAAAAGTTGAAAGTCAAGGTGATTGTTGAATGTTGAAAATCATGCATGTAAGTGTAAAGTTGACATCTTGATTTTCGAAGAGTAACTATCCATGCATGTCATTCGTTTAATGTACATTAATGTCAGGGCCGGATCTAGGGGTGGGCGATGGCCCAGGGCATCACAAAAGTAGAGGGCATCAAATTTGTAAGTGTTGTGAATCGATTTTATGTGATAAAAAGATGTTGTCATGATGATGTATAATATGAACCTGTCACTGGTATCGAAAAACGTCTTACCATCTGAAAATATTTTTCCGGCGAGTACCGTTGTGGTGGTTGAAGAGACATTGGTGAAGAAGAAGATATAAAAGAGAAGGAGAGTGTGTACTAGGGGAGTAGATGCACAAAGCGTGTTCTCAATAAAATACTCGTACTGTACTTTTTATTTTATTTAATCTTTTTGCTTATTTATTTACGTGAGGACAAACTTGTAACTTTTTGAGTAGACCTAGTCACCTACTGATGTTTTAAACCCAATGAGTTTTAAATTTATACCAAGGCAGTCAAAACATACGCAGTACAATGATCATTTTCTAAAAGTTTGAATATTAAAGGTTATTTAATATTATCTGTATTAAATTAGACTATTCACCTTTTTTGTTTGGTTTGTCTCAATAGATATCAACTTTCAGTTTAGTCATTAAAAATATTTTTTAAAGATAAAATTAATTTTATTGGTGCACAATGTAATTTTCTCACTTTTTCTAAACTATTTGCAAATTGAAAGAGTGAACATTTGATTTCGAAGAAAGGAAGAACATAACTATCGTATTATCTGTTTCGTTTCCCTTATGTTTTAAAAATTATTTTTAACATAATAAGTTAGTTCTTCAAGTTTTATTAGGTTGATATGTGTATTTAGTTTGAATTAAAGGTCAAACTATAAAAGGTAGTGTATTGTTTGTTAACAACATTTGATAAGGGGCATTTTTTATTGCGTCGCCCAGGGCATCCAAAATCTCAGGACCGGCCCTGATTAATGTACATAACTATTGATAAGCTAATGGAAGAATATTTGAAAAACTAATGGAGTAATGTTTGAAAAGGTAATGAAGGAATGCAAACTAAGATAGCTAGGTACCATAACAAGGGTTTACTTCATCGTCGCGCCACCTCAGCGCCACATCAGCATCTCATTTTCCCACAACTAACCACAACAAACCCCCTCCTCACTCATAACAAACCTCAACCTCTTCATTTGGGCCCCACCACTACCACTTTATTTTTTTTTATTCAATTTTCATTTCCAAATAAACTAAATAAATTCATTTCATTCAAATTAAAAATACAATACATAACTAAACCTCAACCTCTTCATCTAAACTAAATTTATTTATTAAATAAAAATACAAAACAATATATTTAAAATAAAAAGTGAAAAAAAAAAAAAAAAAATTGAATGTAAAACCTTACTACTCTATTCTCCGCAAGTTTCTTATCCACTAAAAAAAAAAAAAAAAAAAAAATTTACAGCTTCTTCTTCTTCCTCCTACAAACACACACTACAAACACACACTAAAACACACACTAATAACACACAGTTACACACACAAACCCACTTCCAAAACCCTTCAATTTCACAGACCCAGAAAAAAGAAAATCAAACCTTTAAAATATATCAAGCGGGTCCCACTCTGTCAGTGTTTTTACTCGTCGTGGTGGTGGCGAGGCATCAAATGACGAAGGACGGCGAAGTAAAGCGGTGTGGCGGCGAGAGACGACGAGGCTTCCAGCGTGGCGGCGAGGAGGACGACGAGAGCCACACCGTCCGCTCTAACTGAAAACTAAATAAGACAACCTTGCTATGGGAGGAATGCAAACAATGCATTTAATGCATAAAAAACCGCTAAGCGCAGGTACTCGTCTAGTTTATATAATAAAAAAAATTCAAACGGGGACTTTCGTATTTAAAAAAAATCAATTATTTTCTTATTGAGTAATAATTTTTTTAATTATTATATATCATCTTGAATATGTTAAGTTTACTTAAAAAAGTTAAATATTTCCTTTATTTGACAAAAAAAAAAAAAAAAAAAAAAAAAAAAATCATAAATTCGGTTTTACGCATCTTTTATACTAAGATTTAATAATTTATAATTTGGGACCAAAGTGTAAATAAGAAAAATAAACATGGGTGCATCTTTTATACTACGAGTATCCCAACCGAATAAAAAAAGAAACATAACGATTCATTAAACCTAAAAACGTATTTAATTTAGCAGGGGCATCTCCATTCTTAACAATCGAAAATTTGTTAATAAGAGCAAACGTTCGATCCAAGGTATAGTTTTTTTTTTTTTTTTTTTTCAAACGTTCGATCGCGTGTATGTTCATACGTACATCATATGTTAATCGTTCCACTAGTTTTTGTAGCATATACTCATATAAGCTGAGAAATTCTAATGTCAGAATATAATGATCCGTATGGTTATATCGACCTATGTGGTCGTATCACGTAATTTACATGTCATGATGACCGATATGGTCGTATAGGAAGTATTTAGTATCATGTTAGACCTATAAGGTCGTATTATGCTATTTATGTTATATATTGACATGCAAGGTCGTAACTAGAATAAAGATGACCTATGTGGTTTAATATAGTATTCAGTTGACCCGAGTGGTCAAATAGACAGATTTAGTACTCGTAAGGAGTAACATGGCCAAATACATGCACATCATGTATTCAGATGACTAGAATGGTCATATAGACAAATTTAGTACTCGTAAGGAGTAATGTGGCCAATCACATGTATATCATGTATTGTATTCCGTTGACCCGAGTGGTGAAATAGACAGGTTTAGTACTCCTAAGGAGTAATGTGGCTAATCACATGTATATCATGTATTCAGTTGACCCGAGTGGTCAAATAGCCAAATTTAGTACTCGTAAAGAGTAATGTGGCCAATCACATGTATATCATGTATTCAGTTGACCCGAGTGGTCAAATAGACAGATTTAGTACTCGTAAAGAGTAATGTAGCCAACTACATGTACATCATGTATTCAGTCGAAGCCAAACCCTAATAATTACATACAAGGAGAACTAATCCGGGCCAAGCAATAAGCCTCAGCTTGTTATAATATATATGCATGTTTTTAAATAGCTGATTTAGTGTATACTACTTGTTTATCTCACTTTATTGTTGGACTGTATCGAAATGTGTGATATTTTCATTAACTGTGTTTGTTTAGGTTTATTTCATCGGCTTTTTGAAAATTTCTTAAGCTCATATGCTGCTTTGTCTACTGCCTCAGACAAAATGTCCGACACTGAGACTGACTCAGACGACAACGAATTCCAACAAGACATACAAGCCTTAAGAAGAGCATGCTCCATCAAAACCGATGACGTCATCCCCAAGTCATCATCATCAACTGTCACAGTAGATGATGATGATGATGAGGATATGGTGTTGCTTAAGGATATTAAGAAATGTCTCTCGGTTCGGAATAATGGTAAGGATGATGATGAGGATGAGGAGGTTCTTATGAAACCCTTGAATACTATTTTACCTAATGATTGTGATATTATTGATGATGAGGATTACGGGGGCGATTTCGAGACTCTTCGTGCTATTCTGCGCAGGTTTTCGCAATACAATGGTTCGTTTTTTTTTTTTTTTTTTTTTTTTTTTTTTTTTTTTTTTTAAATTAGATATTGTCATTTCCTTAGATATATAAGGTGCTTGTAAGCATGGATTTGAGTTCAAAGGTTTGAACATCATGGTTATTATTCTTGTATCAGTTGATATTAATGCATGTTACGTTTGTATGGACTTTATCATTGCTACTCAACTGACACGACTTCTTTTGCAAATTGGTTTTATGAATCAGATAGCACAAGTAATGGCATGGAGAGTTCTGTACAGAGATCCGAGAAGCAGGTTGGTGCAACTAATATCATAGACTTGGGAAAGGAATCTTCCCCTAATTTTTTTGTAACCAGAATTAACAACCGACAAGGATTTCCAGATTCTGTAGATGGAAGAACAGCCAACAATCATATTTCAAGTAATGTTACTTCTGCCGCAAATGTCAGTGAAGGACATGAACTGGTTCCAGTTGGAGATTGTGGTTTTCCGGCATCTGCTCAAGCATTTGTCGAAGCCATCAAGAAGAATCGGACATACCAGAAGTTTCTACGTGATAAGCTAATTCAAGTTGAAGCCAGGTTGGAAGAAAACAAGAAGTTGAGGGAGCGTGTTAAATTCCTCAAAGGCTTTCAGGTGGACTGCAGAAAAAGGACGGGTCAAGCTTTGTCCCATAAAAAAGATCCAGTCTTTCAGCTAATTTCGGTTCCAAAGCCGAGAGCCAATGCTTCTAAGGTTAGTCCCTACACTGCTGATGCTTCAGTTTACTGTTTTATATACTGTGTTACAGACCTTTGTATGATCTTTGCCTATTTTAATCTTTGCACTTGGATTTACAGATAAAGGACAAAAGCACCCTTCCAATTAATCAAGGTCCTGCTCAAAATCCCCAAGTGGCAATTTTTAACGATGCAATGTTGAAATATCCGTTTTCTTTGAGTAGAGAACCTTGGTCAAAAGAGGATACAAAGGACCTCAAGAAGGGAATTAAACAGCAAATCCAGGAAATGATGATGCAAAACCTTTTCAGGTAAATATTCATGAAGTTTGCTAACCTTGCTTTTATTTAACTAACATAAATTAGTTTCCCCCCGGTTTAACTCGAAAGATCATGAACGTGCAGTACTAGGAAATTAAGTATCTGGAATTTGAAGTTCGACTAATAATGCATGTGAAATGATTAAATTATCTTCTAATGTCGTTTTTTAATATTAATAAAACGTTGATTGTATCTACTTCTGTTTGAAAAATATATATACAGAAGTAACGAGCAAGCATATCGTATTGAAGTGTTTCATCTTTTTATGCACAACACATCGAGCTAATATACTGAGTTAAGTACCATCATGAATTACGTGTAGTATTACTTACTTGAAAGATCATTATGTTTACGGGTCCATTCATGCTTGTATGTAACAATGAATACATTTCTTTGCCTTTATATTTGAGTTCCTAATGGTATACGTTTGCAGTGCTGAAGACCCACATTCTAGTAACCTGGATAGAATGATTGCAAGAATCAAAAAACGTGAAATAACTCCCGAAGAAATCAGGTCATTTCTCCCCAAGGTTAATTGGGAACTGTTGGCGTCCATGTACCTCACAGGCAGGTCTGGTCCTGAATGCGAATCAAGGTATGTGTTTCTCTTAGGTGAACTGTGTATACATTATACTTTTATACGGTAATAAAATCGTATGTGAAAGCAGATTCACTGAACTATAAATTTATCTGACATATTATCGAAAATTAATTCAGATGGAGGAACTGCGAGGATCCTTTAATTAATCGTGAGCAATGGACCAATGATGAAGAAAAGAAGATGTTAGATTGTTTTTCAAACAGAGGGTTTAGCAACTGGATTGACATAGCTAAGGAGCTGAAAACGAATAGGACACCTTACCAATGCTTGTCGCGTTTCCAGAGGAGTCTTAATCCATTTATTTTAAATAATGAATGGACTCCCACTGAGGATGAGGAACTACGTAAGGCTGTAGCAAATTACGGTGAAACTAACTGGCAGCTTATTGCTTCTATACTCCCAGGACGGACTGGTACCCAGTGCTCCAATAGGTCAGTTACGATTTTTTTATATTTGTGGTCAAATGGATCAAATATCGTATTTTCCAGCCAAGTCAGAAATTGCGTAACATGGAATGGGTCAAATGCGTAATTTTTAAATTTTAAATATTATCCCGTTTTCTAGAGATATTCTTTCCGGCTTGTGTGCTGATGCTGTTAGACCAAAATAATGACTCAAATTTTTTCTTGGTGTTACGTTATTCAGATGGAAGAAGTCCTTGAATCCATTGAGGAAAAGAGTTGGGAGGTGGGACTCAGATGAGGACAAGCGTCTGAAAATAGCTGTTAGGCTGTTTGGGGCCAAAAACTGGCATAAGAAAACCAAGTTTGTGCCTGGCAGGACGCAAGAACAATGCGGAGAAAGGTATCAAGCATACAAGTACTTGTACACTTATATAAATGTTTGGTAAATCCACAATAAACGGGTTCTAAATTGTTTTTGTGACAGATGGGCTAATTGCTTAGATCCTTCGCTCAAAATGGATAAGTGGACTGAAGAGGAGGATATGAAATTAAAAGCTGCAGTTGAGGAACATAATTATAGCTGGGCTCGGGTAGCTGCATGTATTCCTCAACGCACGGACAGTCAATGTAGGAGGTACGGTAACATTTGATTCACACTTTGTTTGAAGTTAGTGGTCCTTCTTGTTCGACCCATTATCGACAAAACATAATCCGGATCAACTCATTCACGGGCCACCACCGTACTAGTCTTTATGTTATATAGTTTCTGCTGTTTTATTTTGCTCATTTATGCTAGCTTGTTTGGTATAAGATGGTTAACTTTTTTTCAATTTTCAGGAGATGGAAGGTGCTACTTCCACATCAAGTTCCGATGCTAAAAGCAGCCAAAGAAATTGAAAAGCGTTGTTTTGTATCTAATTTTGTAGATCGGGAGGAGGAGCGTCCTCAACTCACTTACAAAGATTTTAATAAACCTCTACTATTAGAGTCAGGTCCCAAAGCCAATGAAGATAGTATAACCTCAAAGGATAAAAAACGAAGGTATGCCCTTGAACTGCTTTTCATATTTGGATTCTATAGTCAAATAGCATTGACCGATTCATTTCCGAAAGCCAAATAGCATTGACATTGTAGAAAGTATTGCTGATCATGCTTTTTTTGGTTGTAAAATTGCAGAAGCGTAGGTAAAGATAGACCTAGGAGGGCTAAAAAGGTCGCTCATACCGGGAAGGCAAGGAAATTAGTTGATGAAGATGATGTGGAGGACAATGATGGCCAGGCTGACATCACAAGCAATGGTGAAGGACACAATACATGTGATGGGGTCGATCGTGAGGTTCCCATCTCAAAGAAAAAGTCCACAGAAGAAAGTGTAGTTTGTGGATCGGCATCTAGGGATATTGCAGAATACGAGGCAATCTTGACCAATGACATAAGCAAACATGTTTCGTTTTCTGTGAGCAGATCATCTAGGGTTCCCCTCATGATTAAAGATGTACCCGCAAGAGATGAACGTTGCTTCTCTCAGGTAATACTCAAGAGCATGAGTGGGGATGGGCCGCAAGCTACGACACTTAAGAAATGTAAAGCGTCCTGTAAACTGCCAAATGGAACCCATAGCCGTGGTCCTAAACGTAATACAGACATTAAGAATAACATTAGAAAAAGAGAGGCTGTAGATGGATTAGAAGATGAAGAGACATTTGCGAACTTCTTGAGTAAACTAAAAAAGAGGAGGCCTGATCACCTGGGAGAATGAAGAAGATGAGCGAGTGTTTCAGTCTTCTTTTTGTCGATCTATATTTTTTTGTAGAGATTTCCTACAGAGATGAGGTGAAATTCAAAGCAAATGTAGAGTGACTTTGGGTTTGTCTAACATTCGCCAGGCTTTTTGTTCTGCCTGTAACAATTTTTGACGATGATGCGCTTATAAATTAGTCATATTACTTGCTATTTAGAGTGTAAAAACAAAGAACAGACAAGTTACTAAACAAATCCAAATTCTTCGAAGTGATTTCTGTTAAGAACAAACCCGGTATCATCCACCACTTTAAATGGCAAATCGAAGCCCCGGCACACTCTGTGCTAAAGTTCATCGTCACTTCTTACTACCAGTCGACGTTGCTTCCATGTTGGTAGCGCGCTAATGGAGCTGTATGACGTGTTTTTGATTTATTATTATGATATTTCGAATATATAAAACAATATTCTTCAAATATTTCAACAAAATAATGTGCATAATACAGGTTTGATGATTAAATTGTCTAAAAAACTAAATGAATCAAAGAAAAAGTACTGTAGCTGATTGCACAAAAAAAAATACACCTGCAATAAAATTACAATTATGAACCTATTAATTGTTTGTATATAAACAGAAACAAAAAAAAGAAGCAAGAAATAAGGTTGTAGGTTTCGAACTTGTGACCTACCCTCCATCACTGCATGAACTTACAACCTTAGTATCTTGTCATCTTAGCTAAAACATTTACACTAAATAATATATACTCTAAGTGTGTGTTAAGTGTTAGAGTGTTAACTAAACGAGGCATTGGGGTATGAACAGTAACCGTTCATGAACAGTAACACGGATGAACAGAAAAAAAAAAAAAAAAAAACTTTAGCAAATTCATTCCCGTGAATAAAATGATCGAGGGCAACGCACTCCCGGCGCAACGCGCGGGTTAACCCGCTAGTTATATAATATACTAAAAGGCATTCGCATGAACAGTGCGGAAAAAAAAAAACTTTAGCAAATTCATTCCCGTGAATAAAATGATCGAGAGCAACGCACTCTCGTCGCAACGCGCGGGTTAACCCGCTAGTATATACTAAAACACATTGGGGCATGAACAGTAACATGCGCATGAACAGTACATGCGCATGAACAGTGCGAAAAAAAAAAAAAAAAAAAAACAAAAACAAAAAAACTTTAGCAAATTCATTCCCGTGAATAAAATGATCGAGGGCAACGCACTCCCGTCGCAACGCGCGGGTTAACCCGCTAGTATATACTAAAACTCGTTGGGGGGATGAACAGTACCCCGTGCATGAACAGTAACCCGCGCATGAATAGTGCGCCCAAAAAAAAAAAAAAACTTTAGCAAATTCATTCCCGTGAATAAAATGATCGAGGACAACGCACTCCCGTCGCAACACGCGGGTTAACCCGCTAGTTATTATTAACTGGCTACCAAACGGTAACTTTTGCCAAATTCGCCCAAAATTTCTGACTTGTAAATAATTTGAAAGTTTCTTTGCCTAAAAAAAATAATAATAATAAAATTAAAAAAAAAAAAAAAAAAATTTATTACCTAACACGGGAAAAATGTGATAGTTCGTTACCTATCTTCGGACTTAACCCTCTAAGTATATATTTTCAACAAAGTTTTCAAAACAAACTAGGATGAGCACGGTGCCGGTCCCGTACCGAATTAGTGATACCGATTTTTTTCCGAGTATAAATTAGTGGTACAGGTACCGTACCGTACCGAACGGGATTCGGATATCGGTACCGGGAAATTGGGTTTTCCCTGCTTTTTTTGGGAATTTCCCGATTTAGTACCGGTCCCGTACCGAATTAGTGATCCCGATTATTTTTTCACCTTATTTCGTAGTCCCGGTACCGTACCGTATTTCAAGAATCGGTACCATTTCGGTTCAAAAGCTCATCCCTAAAACAAACAAACAAATATAGCATTATTACTATCTTTGTTTACATAAAGAACGTGAAAAAGGAGATGAATTATTCAAGTTCAATAATATTTAGCTCACATTACTCGTTTTTGTCATTTAAGCTTAGCCTTGTTATAACGAGGATACGTGTTAAAAAAAATACTTCATTTTCTTCGTCTTTTCTTTTGTTTCTATAATTACTTATTATTAGGGTCGTCTTTAAAACGGTGAACCTTTTTCAGTGTGAAAAAACTTAGGGTGCGTTTGGTTGATGCCTATGGGAATGATGGTATGAGTTTCATTCCAAATAATAGTGTTTGTTTGAAAAATTGTGATATCAAATATGACTATGATAGGTGGATTTATTCTATATTACATACCACTCAAATAGGCAAGGAATGAAAACTATCATACCTGAGGGGCCCAGTTTATACCCAAAGTCATATTGATTGTGATTCATGAAAGCATACCAAACACACCCTTAGTTCACATTAAAACGGTAAACTGCCATTTGGAGTTTGAAGAGATTTAGCATAGGAGGGAAATTTTAATCTTGTATGAGATGGAAGGATTAGAAAACAAAATGTCACATTTTAATGTAATCCAGCTACAAGCGGCCTGGATCAATGTAAAAAGATTATTATCCGCCAAACACGCAGTATAATAGAGAAGCTTCGGTTCGGTTTCATCTCTTAGCACTACTTTTTACAGTACTAGGACAAAATTTGGTCACTTTTTTTTATAAGTATGACCCAGTAAGTATTGCCATAGTAAAACTTTAACGCCTAGAAGGTGTAATGAATAACCATATATGGTAGAATTTGAACCCTCTACAATATGCAAAAATTCAAAAATGGCGTATGCTGGTTCCAAGTAATAACGGAACAATACCATCCTCCAGATTCTGCTTAAAAATCTCACTCCTCTTCCGCCCGACCCCCCAACTTCACTATGTCTTCCACAAGAATCTTCCCATCTGTAAGCAACCAAGATTTTAGTCATACCACATAGCACGGCTTTCTTTAGATGTAACAAAGAAGAGGCGGCAATATGGGTGGGGTCGGGTCAAGGGTCAGGCCGACCCCCAACCCAACAATATTTTAAAAATATTGGATGACTTTCAACCTTTTGACGCGTTTTCTTTTTGAAGTTGAATAGTTAAGCTTTAGCCTATTTGACCGGCTAGAAACAGTATACAACCACATATCGACCCAATTTAGGTAAATGCTTTAAGCCGCCTCAAGACTGTCAATAACCAAGAAACGGAATTTCCAAGATTCAATATGTAATGCAACCATGAGAAGTTGCTATTTGAGGTGGCATAAGGGGCGGGGCTGGCTAACGCATCAGGTTGGGCCGACCCATAATACTTTCTTTCCTTTTTATAGTTTCAGAAATAACGGGTTATGGTTAACAACCAGTGTATGGTAATTTCTATTATTTATGCAAATATGTAGTTAACCATATAAAAGTTTGTAAGGATAGATTACTAACCCTTATCTTTGGAAAGTTTGCTAATAAGCTCTATGATCCCTTCCTTGGCCATAGCATCTTTCAAGTAAGCGGTTGCGGAAGCAAGTTCTTCAGAAGTAACTTTTCCATCATAATCTCTGCAGTTATAGTGCCACAGTGAAGCCGACTTATTATAAAAACCAACATATAAAATCGTATAACTGAACATAAAGGAGAAAATGAATAAGCAATATTAACATATCCAAAAAAAAGAAGCTATTCAACTGAACAAAAAGTTACTCAACCCTTGAAAAAAGAAGCTATTCAAATCTAAAAGCCACTAAAAATCAGTTTTCAAATCTAAAATTAAATCTATCATAAATGCAGATAAGGAACTATTTTAAAATCTAGAAGCGACAAACTGATACGTCACAGCTTTTATCATACGCAAATTAATTTCCGCAAGTGATGCTTGGAACTTAGATGGAACCTGCCTTATCCCTTCAAATCAATTTGGGTTCATTTTTAGCCTGCTGCAACTAGTTCGGACCCAGTGGTGGAACCCTATGATAACATTGAGGATAGCGGTTACGTTTATGTTCTACACTTCTACATTTCTCTTTTGTCATAAGTTTTTTTCTCGTGATGTCAGGTATGCATAGAGGTGCCGATATTGACCCATTACTCCATTAGCCTAAAAACGGATCTATGTGTTATATTTATCACCATATCACCAAGGGGTGCCAAAATTACATCTATCATCTATCATTAGCCTAAAATTACATCTATCATAAATGCCAATATTGACCCATTACTCCATTAGCCTAAAAGCTGAAATGGGTCAGATGGGGTCAAATGTTGCTCAAACTGTACTCAAATGCTTACAACCTCCTAATGCTTACAATAAAAGGTTTGGAATGCCAATATTGACCCATTACTCCATTAGCCTAAAAGCTGAAATGGATCAGATGGGGTCAAATGTTGCTCAAACTGTACTCAAATGTTTATAACCTCCTAATCGGTTATTTTTTAAAACTAGACTATTATATCTAACTTTAGAAGTCACATCTAGTATGTCATATTTAGAAGTCACAGAAATGAACAATTAAATTTTGATCATGCTGACCCATATAAAGGATTAACCGTTTTTATCCGCTGCAACTAAAACCGCCCAAATGCTTACAACCTCATGCTATACAAGGTGATTTATATTTCAATAAAAGGTTTGGAAAAAAAAAAAAAACAAAACAAAACTGACCTGTCAAGTACTCGCCACTTATCACCGATCTTTGCATCTACATCATCAATGTCTTTCTCAAGTTTTTGCAGCATAGCATCAACCTACGTTTAAATCGGCATAGATATGTCAGTTAGAACAACAGGAAACGTGTGTGTGAGTATAAGCCATTGGTAAGGTAGATGGGAAACAGCTGAGCATATTACCCTGTTTATAAGTGCTGAAGAGGCCCCATCAGGTACATGTTCATCAGTGGAATCATCAATTTTTTCATGGGCAGCTTTATATGCCTTCATGATATCTTGTTCACCATCAGTGCCTTCTTTGTCCATCATGCTATGGTACAAATTTATCTGCAAAAACCAAAAGCAATATATGAATTAGTATAGTGTTGTGTATCTCCGCAACTCACAGCACTGTAGCAGCTATGATCTGACAAGATTTGGAGAAGCAATAAACCAAGCGGGACTATCATCTATTGTTTGAACTATTATCAATGAAATGCACATGGAGAAAAATTATGATGCAGAAGTGGCAATTTCTACCCACAAACTTACAAAAGGTTTCTTTGGCTTGCATTTTACCTCAACCGGGTAAAAGGCCGCCCAAAGTGAATTTTTAATGCGTAGGATCTCCTAAATCTCTTTGTTCAAAAGATTAGAACCTAGCAATTATAATATAGTCTTTAATCTTTATAATCTAAATTAATGCGCTATTACTTCATTTCACATCTATGTGTAAGTTTAAACAGAGTCACGACGCGTTTACCTCCTTGTTGACAAGCTTCAAAAATTCTTCACGTTCCCTACTCACAGACTGCACAAAATAACAATTGTAGGAAAGTTCCTTATTATAAAATATGCAACAACCCAGTAAGTATAAATTTTTGCAGAAATCATAACCAAGAATTTCTAATCAAATTATTACTTACAGATGCAGAAGCTAAAACAGCTAAAGCTTCACTGACTTTACAAAGCTGTTCTTGTTTATCAAGTGCTATTGCTCTTGCTTGTTGTTGCGCATCTGCAGCTGTTGCATTAATCATCTCTTCTAATGCCACATCTTTGTTGCTATCAACTGATTGCTTCTTCTTAGCTTGTTCTTCTTCCTCTTTCTCTTCCTCCTCCTGTGATAAGTTAGTCAAAAGTTAAGCAAAGTAGTTTGTTTCATGATTTACAGAATATATTGTGTAATATCTAGCGGAACTAGCTGAAAAGAAAACCGTTCAGATAGTCAAATGGGTTGAAAGTCGCCAAAGTGCATCCTTGTGCATGAGATCAGATTTTATTTACAACACTGAAGGAATATTATTATTACAGTAAGTGCGTCGGGCAAATGTGTACAAACGTTTCTGATTTTAGTATGGCATAATTGTGTAGCAGTAAATGCTTCCTTACGAAAAATGGCTCAATATCAGAGCGAAGCAATACCACAAATGGTTATGAAATAGGGAAGAAGTAAATAGATATACGGTTGAAAGAGAATAGAACCTTGATGAGTTCCTCCTGCATTTCAAGGAACTCTAACTTTCTTTGCCTCTCTGATACAGAATCCTCAGATGGTAAACTAGTAACTCCAACAGTGTCCACAACTTCGTCTGGCAATGAAGACAATGTGGCTCTTACAACTTCTTCCGGTTTTAACTTTCCAGACACAGTGAAAGCTCTGCAATTGCAAACATATTCATAACATTTAGTTGTTCATTATTTTATTGTTGTGTGTGCGTGTTTGGGGGGTGGGGGGTCCACAGTTACCTGGAAAGAATCAAGAGCGATGATGGAACGGAGTGATTAAGAGATAAATCCAACCAATCACGGAGCTGTGGAAAAGGTTGACCAAATCAGAAACATAATTTTGGCAATAAAGCATAATAGTTAGACGCAACAAGTTACATATCCATCCCATAACGGTGTTGTTTAAGGTGCCAGCTCATCAAAGTGAGACACATGATTTACAAAAAGTTTTACGCACAAACACACATACATATAAACGAAACCATCACAGATAGCTATTTATGCTTTTATGTGACAGATGTAACAAGTTAATTTTGCTTCACCCAATTGTACTCTTAAATAGTCTTAATAAACCTTATGCTCCACTCTCAAAGTTACCATAAGAAAGTAGAGCAATTTAATTTACAACACACATTATTATTGCCAAATAAGATTGCATAAGTGATAGTAGAAACCTGCTGACGCATTTCCTCCACTGAACGTAATCCAAGCATGCCTCGCTCTCTACAATCCTCACGAAGTTCCTCTTCTGAAAGTGCATCCACGCCACCCTCTGACTGAATCATCTTATCATCATTCTTTATCCTACAACGAATATCATAAGTTGTAAATTTAAGCACAACCAAAATGAAATGCAATAATTTGGGGTAAATGTTTTATATTCTTAAACAATTATTTAACCTACAAAAACAAATCAAAAAGATATACCATTGCAATCTTTTGCGGAGCATGTATCGCAAATAAGTGTCTGTTCCGTAGGGTTGGATTCCCATATACTTGCACATATTCACTAACCGAGGCCTAAAAGTAGAAACATTTTTAATAAGTTAGTACCAAAAATGATATCAAACTCGAGTAATACATCTTCAAATATGCTTTATAACCTGACCTGCTGATATTATCGAGGGTAAGTTCGTCATTGAACAACTTTGCAAATCCCAAAATTTCATCATTCGCAACAGTTCCACCAGTTCTGACCTGTATATTAGTTTGTAAATGTTAGATATCTCGAAAGTAAACTAAAAGTAGGCCAGTTGAACTATTATTAGTAATAATCTTGCCTTGCCCAAAAAGTCATCGAGATCTTCTGCTGTTTTCTTGAGTTCTCCACTCCTCCTACTTTGCACCTCTTTTGCCATCTCTTCAACTGTATCCTGAAGAAACTTTGCATACTCTATTCTCGCATTTAGCCTCCGTTTCAGTTTTTCCTACAGGTAATCATAATCAACCAAATCAAACATTATTGAAGTTCACATAATGCGACAAATTTTAATGTTTTAAAACCCTGTTCTGAACCAGCACCTGTTCTTTCATCTTGTCCTGAAAGGTAGACGGTAACATATTGGGGAACAGTTTTAAGAAGACGGGCAGCAAAAACTCCATGAACGGAACAATAATGAAAACAGCAACCGGAACTAGACGAAAGATATCAGCGGTGGTTCGTGTCAGTTGTTGTCTCTCTCTCCTACTAAGACTCTTCCCGCCAGCAAGCTTAACAAGTAATCTCGAACTGATCTTCACATCAACGCCCAGAAGCTTGATGCCCAACCAGTAATGCTTCAAGGTATCAACGAATTCAGTTTTCCAATGAACGAGTTTCTTAGCCCAATCTTGCCTATGTAAAACATAACATAATCAAAGTTAAAATATTGGTTCCGGTTCACTTAATAAATTACTAGAAAAGGGGAGTATTTCACCTGCTCATAGAAGCTATGGCTCGTAAAGCTGGACCGATCCCCAATAGCATTGCCCAAGTCCTTTTCAAAATGGGATTAGAGGTCTTCTGAGAGTCATTAACCTGTTTCGCTTTGGCTTTCGCCTTTGCACTCGTCAACCCTTCAACAGCTTGATCACACTCCTCGGGAGACGCTTCTTTCCTCTTTGTAGCAACTTGTTCGTTATCATCCTCGTCTTTACCCAAATCCGGTTTAGGTGCTGATGCCACCGAAGAAAACCTTGCAGCTTGTGATACCAACGAACTAAATCGTGCAGAATGTAAAACTGAATGAAACTTCGAAGGCAACGTATGCCCCGCAATAGTATGGTATTTATGCGCCCTAATGACTCCCGGTACAGTGAAGTTCTTAAACTCCTCTTGCCTAAAAGATGTACCAGCGTATTTTGTGATTCCGAGTTGTTTTAAAGCAATATCTGGAGGAGCAGGACTTGACTCACGGGGGTCTGAAGATTTGGTAGAGAACCCATGGCTCAGACCTTGAACTGCCCGCCCGTAATCATTGTAGTGATCGTAAAGAAGGCGCCTACGTCTCACTATTGCTCTAGAAGCCATTGTCAAACTAGACTAACCCCTGAAAACAAGCGTTTCACAGGTCAAAACAATAATCTATCGATAACCTAACTAATAGTACAGCCCTGCAAACAACCAAGCATATCAATCGAAAGGTCGAAACAGTAACAACTCAAGATCACCAAACATTCAAATTCACTGCACACTATTATAAAGAGCAAAAAAAATATGAAATTAACAAACGGAAACTAGATACTTATAACCAGCTGCAAATGCATATTAAACACTTCAAACAGATGAAGGAACAAATATACCCAATATCACGAAATCGAAAAATTGTTCATATACAATCTACAAATACCAGCACGAAGAAACGTCTAAAACGTACAGTAACACATTATCCAAATGATCAACCAAACATAAGAGTGAATCAGAACCGAAGTCAAACTATGAAACTAAATGAACTAAGAATAATCAATCAGAACTAAACACTCATCACCAGCTACAGATTCAATAAGAACCATATCCTGATATCACGAAAGCTAACCACAAATAGATCATATAACATTTATATATAATAGCACGGTAAAACATCTAAAACAGCAAGCACATTATCAAAATGGTCCAACAAACACAGCACGAATCACAGCCGAATTTATGCTACATGAAATTAAAAAACGCTACCGGTAACAAACTAGCGGCCAAAAATAGTCATAGCCAGCTTCAAATTAATAACTAAACGCTTTTAATCCATTTAAAACCTTAAAAAGACCAAGAATTGAACACATTACAAATTTCTAACAGTATGATAACAGTAAACATAATTAACGAAAAGCTGTTATCAAGAGCGAAATAAATGTCTAAAACAAACACATTATCCAAACGGCTCAACACCGACTCGCAACTGAATTTATGCGACATGAAATGTATAACAAAATTATACGAGTAACAAAACTGACAACAAAGAACACTCATCAGTAGCTGCAAACACACACCAGCACAAATAAACGCCTAAAAAAAACTTATGCGACATGAAATAAAAAGGGGATAACAGTAACAGTAAGAAAACACTCAGTCACCAGCTGCAAATTAATAACCGAACGCTAATAACCTATTTAAAAGCCTAAAACAAACACATTATCCAAACGACTCACAACCGAATTTAAACCACATGATATTCATCAAAACAATAACAGCAATAAACTAACAACTCATCACACACAAAAACAACTAGGTACCAAATTTACGCTGCACGAAAATAAACAAAACGACACCAGCAACAAACTAACAAGTCATCACCAGCTGCAGCAAATGAAGAGTTATAATAAGCAGATCAACAAACTAATCTGATAGAAAAAACACACAATAAGCAGTTAATAAGCACATTATGCAAACGGTTAAACAACTGAGATGGAAATTTAATTTAATTTAACGGAAGAATGATAAAAGTCTAAAAGATAACGGAAACCTAATTTTAATTAAATTAAACGAAGAGTGGATTAGGAAATAATAAGCAGTTAATAATAAGTGAATCGAAAGCGCTTAACAGTATACCTAATTTAACAGATTAATAATAAGCACTTACAGTGTGTGAGATTAGGAAATAAGTAGGTTGTTAAAGAAGCAAAGCAAATGAGGAATGAAAATAAAGTAACTAAAAACATCAAATAAGCAGTTAATAAGCACATTACGATAACGGAATTTGAATTATAATTTATCGGAATGAATGATAAGAGTAAAAGATAACGGAAACCTAATTTAATTTAATTTAACTTAATTTAATTTAATTTAACGAAGAGTGGATTAATAATAAGCAGTATACCTAATTTAACAGATTAATAATAATAAGCAGTTAATAATAAGCACTTACGAAATATTATAAACCAACAGTCATGAGCAGCTGCAAATGAACAGTTATAATAAACAGGTCAACAAACTAATTTGATACAAAAAACATAAAATAAGCAGTTAATAAGCACATTATGATAACGGAATTTGAATTAAACGGAATGATGATAAAGAGTAAAAGATAACGGAAACCTAATTTAATTCAATTAGGAAATAATAAGCAGTTAATAATAATAAGCGAATCGAACAGTATACCTAATTTAACAGATTAATAATAATAAGCAGTTAATAAGAATAAGCACTTACAGTGTGTGTGTGTGTGTGATTGAAATAGCAAATGAGGAATGGAAATCAAAGTATTGGGAAATTGAAGAAATTGAAATTGGTAATGGAGTGGAGGAGGGGGTAGTAAATAATAATTTTAATTAAAAATAGGGCTGCTTGCTTGGTTTGTTTGTATTTTGTTGGTCAAGAAACAAATTAGTAATTCAACGAACTTATATACTTGGAGCATATTCCTACTCGTTTCCTTTTCCCCCCTTTCCTTTTCTTTCTTATTTATTTGTCTTGCAAAGTGTCCATATTAACGCTCAGTTCTCGAGTTATATTTTGATAGGAAAAGAAAGAAAATGGAAACTTTTTTGTGTTCTTGAGTTTTTTTAAAGAAGGGAAAGGGAAAGAGAAAGGAAAAGGGGAGGAAGTTTTGTTTATAAAATCTTCCGGCCAAAAATAGGAGGAAAGGGAAAAGAAAGGGAAAGTTATGTTGTGCAAAGACTAATATACCCTTTTTAAAAGATTTTATATTAACAACTAAAGGGCATATATGTAATTTAAACAAGTTATTTTCCTTTTCCTCCCACTCAAGAACATGATTACTTTCCTTTTCCTTTCCTATTTCCTCTATCTCAAAAACATACAATTCATTTCCTTTTCCCTTTCCTATTCTTTTCCATTTCTCTTCACTCAAAACTCGAGAACTGAGCGTAAGGGTGAGCATACAACCCGAACGGACTGAACCGACCGTCGGACCGACCGAGACCGGACCGGACCGACCACATTCGGTCCGTTCCGCAGTCTTGGCATTTGGACTAATTCGGTCCTTGATCTGGTCCGGTCCGTTCCAAACCAAAACCGACGGATTTGGGCTAATTTGGACCGGACCGGTCCGGTCTCGGTCTAAGGTTTATGCCGAAATCAGGTCTCGGTCCGGTCCGGTTTTTGGACCATGCACACCCCTGGTCCATATAAACTTTTTGTTACGTTGCTAACCAATGGAATAAATAGTGTACGGCTTGGTGCGGCGCATTGTCAAGTATCACGTCTCATGAGTAAGGGTTGAGTTAGAAATTTTTGTTTTTAAGTTTTTTTAGAAACTACATTATAAATTGTGTCGTAAAAGGGGTAAATTAAAAAAAAAAAAATCAAATATTTTCAAAATTTTACACTATAATTTTTTTCACTAGGAGGGCACGTGACCTTTGTGATCCGCCCTTATCTCCGCCCCTGCTCAGGAGCAATAGCGAAGTCATAATATTTTTTAAAGCGGCACAAAATATTTATACATTTATATATTTATATCATATTTTATATATATCGAGTTTAAAAGAATGTAATACATAATAAGTAAAGTTGAGAAACTATACTAGCATGCAATCTTCTTCATCTCTTTCAGAAAAACCCAAATATCAGGCCCAAATCGCAATTACCCCGCTTATATATATGTGGTCTGCATAACATTGTAACCAAGTTTCTTAAAAACATCTCAAAAAAAGCGGCACGCCTCGCGCCTTTCCACGCCTAGAACCGACGTTTTAGTGTATTTTGTAACGTGGAGGTCACGCCTCGCGCTTTAGCAGCGCCTTTTAAAACCTTGCTAACAAATGGTAATGTTAACCGAATTATAAGAGACATTTGAGCTCTTTATAAGCTTGAAGTAGTAGGCTACTAGTATGTATAATAACCTTTTACTGTGATTTTAGTTGAAATTCAGAAATTAGTTGGTTACTCTCTGTTTTGGAAGGTGTTACATAAAAGAATGAGGATGTCATAAAGATAGCCATTCACATATTGGCTGACACACGAGTGGGAGATGTTTGGGACATAAGTAATGCTTTGGCCTTACCAAACATAACGCAAATCTCATAGAACTTTAAAGTTAAGCATGTTTACATGAAAGTAGTACAAGTTTGGGTGACCTGTTGAGAAGTCTAGCTGAAACTTATAATTGTGAAATTTAAAAAAAGAAAGAAAGAAAGAAAAAATTATAATATAAACCCATAAGATTAGTATTTATATGGATATTTTCATAAGCTCAAGCTCTTGATAAAAGATAAAAGCTAGATTTAACAAGACTTTAAGTATGTTTGGCGAAATAGGCTGAGGCTAGAGCTTATATTATAAGTTGAAAGCTAGAGTTTGTATTTTTATAAAGTTATTTGATGAATTTGTTGGAGCTGAAGCTCATTAATGAAAGGGGCATTTACATACATCCCCACTCAAACTTCAATAATTACATATTTTCCCAAAGCATTCTTTAATAGCATTGTACATCATGCATTAGAAACTTGTGTTTTTGGGAAATATGTAATTTTTGAAGTTTCCTTGGGTATATATGAAATTCCCCCTTAATGAAAAATCAAATAAAAATAAATCATATTAAATTTAGATATATTTCCAGCTTATTATACGTGATAATTCATTATATTTTAAAAGGTATTTAAGTAATTTAACTAGTTATAAGCCTCATAAGCCCCAATGGGCTTGGATTATGGAGACTTATGACTTATAAAAGCTTCCATAAATTTGTGTAACAAACAAATGTTATTTTATATGCTAACTTATTATTAAAAACTTAAGTCTTTATAAGCCCTTATAAACCCCCACTAAATACAACCTTCAACTTAAGCTTAAAAAATAAGCTCTCGTAAAAATCGTTATCCAAAAGTATGTTTAGTCTGTTTGTTAAGCGCACTTAGGTGCCGTTTGTTTAATGGGATTTTAGTGGGTTTTGGATTTGTAAATAGAAAGCCCATGTTTGATTGAGTTTTGACACATTTTGATTTGGATTTTTAGTCAAAATATAAGGGTTTTATAAAAGGTAGGGGCCCCACTTTCTTTCCTCTCTTTCTCTCTTACTACATTTTCATCTGAAATAATAATTTATATTTTTAAAATAATATTTTTAATAATAATTTAATTATAAAATTTATTAAATAAATATATTTTCTCTCTCCAAATTTAAATCCAAATCCAAATTCAAATCCAAATCTTAATTCTAATCCTAAACCCGTCTACAAACCAAACGGACCCTTAAGTTTTATGTCTTGGATCAATAAATATCTATTAGCCAAAAATTCTTCCTTGTACAATAAGTCAATAAGATATTCAAACACTAGACGATAAAATAAGAGGGATATTATTGCAAGTAAAATTGATATAATAAATATCTAATAGTGATGGTGATATTATGCTGATTTGGGATAATGTAGATTAGTAGTCATATTTTAATCATGACAAACCTACCGGATTATGGAGATAATTAGAGGAATATTAAGCTTGTGTTTTCTTAAACTATTTGCACGAAAGTCAAATCTCATTTTAATCCGGGTATTTCTCGACCGTTTTGACCTTTGTTTAGCCATTACTAAAAATGTGTATCTAGTGAGACTTGAATCATTAATTGATTGAGTCGTGGAATGTAATGCAACTATTAGGCTAGGCCCGCGCCACAAATGGGCTAAGTGAAATAGTAGGCTAATCACTAATGGCGAGAACATTAAGTGCCTAACCACTAAGCCACTTTAGTGGTCGTTCGACGTCCCTTAGATCGTTTTGCTAAGAGAGCTAAAATTACTCGTACTATTATACCGCGAGTCCTAAAAACAATTAATCACATAACGTAAACACGAAAACATAAACCATGGTTATTGCAACAATTCACTTTATTATCCGGCTTTTGTAACACGGAAGATTATGCTTACGCGCCCTTAGTACACTTACCCGACCACCATTTCTTACCCATTTCGCCATACATAACAACACCAAGCTCCCGACACTTGCAGTCTCTCACGACTTTTGTTCCACATTCATACCTTTTATAACACTACTTCCTGCATACTACTGTTTGTTTGAGACATATCTAACTAAAAAAAACATACTTTCTCATCAATAAGTATTATATTTCATTCACAATGCAGACCTTGTTCATAGAGTTTAGCGCAGTTTCTAACACCAAGAATGATCACGGGTGAGATAGCGATAAGCTGGAAAGCATACCACTGGACCGTATTAAATGCCTCTTTCCGGCACCATCCTTGTTTAGAGATATACCCAACAATTTTGTCAGTTGTTGTCTATCGCTCCTACTAAGACTCATCCCAACAGCAAGCTTAACAAGCAATCTGGAACCGATCTTCACATCGACGCCAAGAAGCTTAATACCCAACCAGTAATGCTTTAACGTGTCAACAAATTCAGTTTTCCGGTTTACAAGTTTCTTAGCCCAATCTTGCCTATATCAAACATAACACAAGTAAAAATATGGAGGTTAAATATTGGTTTCGTACTTTCGTTTAGATTATAAATAATTTGCGTAGATGTATGAGACCTGCTCATAGAAGCCACAACTCTTAAAGCTGGACCGATTCCCAATAGCATTGCCCAAGTCCTTTTCAATAGCATTGCACCGATCAAACCTTCGACAGCTTGATGACACTCCTCGGAAGAAGCTTCCTTCCTCTTTATAGCAACTTGTTCGTTATTGTCCGTGTTTTTATCCAAATCCGGTTTTAGTGCTGATGCCACTGAAGAAAACCTTGCAGAATGTAATACCGAATGAAAACTCATGGGTGACGTGTGTCCCGCAATAGTATGGTATTTAAACGCCCTAATGACTCCCGGTACAGTAAAGTTCTTAAACTCCTCATGCCTAAAAGATGTACCAATGTATTTCATGCTTCCGAGGTGCTTAAAAGTACTATTTACAGAACTCAACTCAGGGGTGTCTGAAGACTTGGTGGAGAACCCATGGGTCAGACCTTGAACCGAACGACCATAATCATAATGAAGCCCCCTACGTCTCACTATTGCTCTAGCATCCATTATTAAAATAGACTAATAAAAAGACCCTGCAAAACAATCGAACAGTAACAGCTCAATATTGCCGCAGGTTTGGATAAATAACAAAGGATACTGCATAATGTTAAAACAGTGATGGCTACATTTATAGTAAACAGAATAGTAATCCTAAAAGAATACGAACTAGACAATCCTACTGGTTATCTGATACAACTAATCAGATAACTCCTAACATAATAACTAAAGACTCTGGATAAACAAAACTTTAGAACTAAACGACTTGAGCTTCAAGTATCATGTGCCGCATCAAACAGTGATCGATCAAAACTACCACACATATGACATATCGAAGAATACTTGTAAATCCTAGACAGTCATCACAGGCTACAAATGGAAACTAAACAGTAATCAGGGGGTGTTTGACTCAATGGCGGAGCTAGAAAATTTTTCGTGGGAGGAAACAAATTTTTTTCAAGAAATACATTAAATGGGAGGGCCGAAATAGATTTTTTTCCAAAAATACACATGAAATCGCGAAAAAGTACACTAACGGGCTTAGGCCTAGGGGGGCCGGGACCCTTCCTGGTCCCTTAATAGCTCCGCCCATGGTGTTTGTCAATGCTTATTTTATGGGCTTAAGCTTATGTTTAATCAGTATCTTATGGTTTATGATGAATAAGCTCAGAAGCTAAGGTTGAGTGTTTGGATTAGCGTACGATAAAAAGGTTGAAAAATAGGCTTATAAACTTATATGAGCTCATAAGCCAAAAAAAGGGCTTATTAAACCCCCCTTATATTAGCTCATAAGACTAAGCTTATAAGCTTAACTTTTGAATATACATATAGTATAATAATAAGCTAATAAGCCCCATAAAACTAAACACTCGTCATCAATGAAGGCTTAACACGAGAAACTGAACATATATAGTCTACATTTAATTCATAAGCTAAGGTTGAGTGTCTGGATTAGCGTATGATAAAAAGGTTGAAAAATAAGCTTATAAACTTATATGAACCCATAAGCCACAAAAAAATGGGCTCGTTAAACCCCCCTTATATCAGCTCATAAGACTAAGCTTATAAGCTTAACTTTTGAATATACATATAGTATAATAATAAGCTAATAAGCCACATAAAACTAAACACTCGTCAACAGGTGCAAACGCCAACGAAAGGCTTGACACGAGAAACTGAACGTATAGAGTCTACATTTAACTATACAGATAAACATCTAAACACCCAATAACGTCTAAAATGAGCACAACAACGTCGTCTAAAATACCTACTAACCAACAACACTAAATACCCATATAAAAATTTTAACCTATTTAAAAATGACCTAATGTTAACCACTCACGATGACGGCCTAGTGGCAAAAAAGGCTTGTGACTATCATAAAAAATATGAGATGTGTGGCTAAAAAGGCTTGTAACAACCCTGAATTGGTCATGCAAACCTTGTGAAAAGAGAGAGTTTTACCCGGTTGGAGTCTATGCGACGATAGACTCAAACCTCATAATTAGTCGGCCAAAAGTCATGGTAAAAAAATCCTATTGTTGTAAGACGAATAATATTAATTATTGATTAATTGAATAATGACATGATCCAATATTTATATGCTTATACCAATCATAATCTAATACAAATACTAATATCATTTTAACTCTAATACAAATCCACTAACAACCCCCGCATTTGAAGTAGAAGTAGAATGAGCACTCGATCTGTCTCGAAACTCAACAAACAAAGCAAGCGTACTTATAGAAAAAAACTTGTAAATTCACCAACAATGTGCTTTAGAAATACTTGTAGAGTTGTAGAACTTGTAGTTGTATGCTAAAAGACATAGGACATATTATGTGGACTCAAATTGTGAACCGCAAGGGATTTGAATTGGGCCTGGGCCTCAATATTTTGGGCTTTTGAGCAATAAGAAAACGGTTTGTTCTATTTTATTTTGGTATTTGACTTTGGAATTTGTTGTTTAATCAACAAACTAGTTTTTTTTTTTTTTTTTTTTTTTTTTTTTTTTTTCACTCTTAAAGTTAACTAAACTCGACCAGTCTTTTACCTAAAGTCGGCTAAAGCTCGACTGGTCTTCACGTTTCTTTATCATTTGTTTTATTCCTAAAGTCGACTGAAACTCGACAAGTCTTCATCTAAAGTCGACTAAAGCTCGACTCGACCATTGGAGTTACTTCTTCAATATGCCGCTTAGCTACCAACCATCTACTCCAACATCAGTTTCTCATAATTAAGAACGATTTGTTAGTCGGAGTTAATGGTTGGTAGCCAGAAAAGTTGCCGGAATATGGGATTGAAGATGAAAAAGAAAAGTTAAAAAAGTTATTCATTTTGTTTCAAATTTGAATGCACATTAGTCATACTTGATCTTTTTAAAGTAAATTATAAATTTTAATACATTGATAAGTACATTAGTTTTCTTTAGCCTTTGCCTTTATATTTAATCTTTTAATACTTTTCAAATAAAACGTTTTTAAAAGTAGTTTTTCAAATAATTGCCTTAAAAATAGCTTTTTAATCTAGAAATTAATGTTCTTTCTAAACTTACTCAATTTTTATAATTTCTTTTATAAATTCATTCCAATCTCGATCCATATTTCAATATTAATTTGTTAAACTGAAACTGGTTTGATGTTGTTGTTATCTCGGATGATAATGATGACTTGTCAACGTCAATTGTTAAACGTTACACGAAGCACTTAATCACAATATCTCAACTATAACTATATGCCGTTATAAAATCTCTTCGTTATGCACGTGTACACGCCTAGTTTGATTATCATATACAATTGTTTAATGCTAACAAAACAATCTTGTTCTAAACTGGTAGCTTACCCGTGCAATGCAATAACGATAAAAAGGTAATTAAAATTTTCTGACTAATTTTATTTGTAATCATACACATTATTGAGTGAGGCTTTGGTTTGAAGGTTAAAGCTCATTGCCTATCAAGAGTAAGGCATGAGTTCTTCAAATTCCATAGATCATTATGCTTATAAGAGAACACTAGGACGACTCGAACTATTATATCACAAGTCTATCAACTGTCGATACACATAAACAATTTTCACATAACGTAAACAAGAAAACGTATAGCAACAATGCCACTTTATTATCCAGCTTTCGCAACTCTGAAGATTATGCTGTACACCCCCTCAGTACCACTGACCCGACCTCCATTTCTTACCCATTGCGTCACACATGACAACACAAAGCTCCCGACAGTACTTGGAGTCTCTCAACCAGCTAAACGACTTTTGTTCAACATTTATAACGTTTTTAGCCATTACTTCCTGCAAGAAAAAGTTATAGCCTTGTTAACAAAATAATACCGTTTGCTTGAGACATAAGGGGTGTTTGTTTCGTCTTATATAGCCGGCTTATTGCTTATTTGATTTTGGCTTATGTTTGATAAGCTCATAATCTGTGGCTTATTTGAATCTTTTCGGCTGATATATGTTTCTTATGTTATAATAAGCTTATATAAGCCGAAAAGATTCAAAATAAGCCACAAAAAGTGAGCTTATGAAACATAAGCCCAAAACCTAATAAGCTATAAGCCGAAACAAACACCCCTATAGTGTTAAGTTAAAAAGCATACCATGGGAGCTTAAATGTGTCTTTGAACCATCCTTGTTTAGAACTATACCCAACAATTTTGTCTAGTCGTATGATGATCTCGGAAAATTTTGGTCTAATAGACAAATCTGGATACCAACACTCCTCGATCAATCTATGAAATAAGAAGAAAGATGGAAAAAGAATGAGAAATTTTTGTACGTGAAATTTCTCAACATGAATGACCCGTCCAATCTATTTGTCCGATTTCTCTTTTAGGCAACTCTTTTAGCTTAACGCCTTGACCATTTTGCATCTTTGAAAAAGAACCGCCTTAACCCTTTTGACCCATAGAGCAAGATATCGTGTACAGAAAAAATACTTACTCTTTTAGATCGGGAGGATAATATTTCGATTTTGTCTTGAATGCTGGTCTCTGGACATCAACACACATCAGCTTAACAGCCTCTTCGGGAGGCTTAGGATAAAATGGTTGCACACCCTCCATCATCTGATCTCATATTAAACAAAATTAAGATCAAATTTTTTTATAGAAATATTCGTTAACGGGCAAGGAAAAAAAGGAACGAGTAATCCATAATTCCATTAGCAAAAACGAATGAAAAGTCAAACGGGTCAACATTACCCGTCTCACCCGCTCAATTTGCCACTAATCTCTAATACGAATATATCATATGCGATTATGAAATGATATATAGATAAAAGTACCTCGTAAAGAATGAGGCCAAAAGAGTACACATCCACACCTCCGTCGAATAGTTCATCTTTATAGATCTCCGGTGCAATGTATAAATCTACACTCACATGAAAGATAAGTTACTGAGATAATACTTATGCTACGAAAGGTAATGTTTTCCAAGATAGAAAAAGTAAATAATTAAAAGTTCGTATTTTTCAAGAACTTACTTCGTCGATCAACGGTGGCAGGTCGTGCTAATCTTGCTTTATTAGGCGAAATTTTAGACAATCTGATTAACGCTATACCTGCAACCTTCAATTGGCCCCCACTATCCAGCACAATATTTCTGGCACCTTACCAAAGTTTCAATTATTAAAAAAATCTCAAAACGCAGACTCAGACATACGAGTGGTTTTACTGAATAATAAACTTATATTAGTTGCCTTACTTTGGCCTTAAATTGCAGTGGATAATCGGGTCCGGTTTACATTCATGTAGATAGTTCATTCCCCTGCCACATTGCAGTCAATCAAGAAATGTGAAGTGTCAAATAAGAGATATATGCCAACAATGACAGAAACGATAGGTCAAGGCCTCACGGGGGTGGTTCAAGAGCATTTTTACTTGCCTGGCAATATCGAGAGCAAATCTAAGAGCTTTGGATGGTGACAACCGTCCTTTTTTCTGAAGATAGCTTCTAAGGTCACCCTGTAGATTAATCATAAGTTCAAGCGTTGTTAAGCTATTCCGGTATCAACGCCTATGCACTACATACACAAAACCTGTTATGTTTGGATGTGAGATAGAACTTACTCTGGGGTGAAACTCGGAAACAATCATCATGGGTACATTTTGGGTGACGGCTCCAACAAACTGAACCACATTAGGATGCCGGACTTTTTCCAGCATTGTCAATTCATGTTTGAAAGCATTTCTGCATAGGAACAAACAAAGGTTCAATTATCTTAGGTCAATAACAAGAGTATATTCTTGTGGTTCAAAGAAGCCGATGAAAACAGATGCACATTTAAAACTTGGCTGTTTGACTCGAAACCTAACCCGCCCCATTAGCTAGCGAGCAGCAATGCAGCATAGCAAAATCAACAATTCATGGACTTACAAAATACAGTTGGTTGATAGAAAAAGGGATAAGTAGGCACGTACATGCTTTCGGGATCAGAATAGCTATCTTTATCTAGTATCTTCACCGAAACTTTTGTGCCATTCCATTTAGCAACTTGATAGTTTCCCTGTCAAATTACCCGAAAGTTAATCACTCAAAAAACAAAACACACAAAAAACACTAGGACGTAAACTATTTATATTGAAACGGCAAACAGTCTTACCTTTGAGATCCCATCACTTTTGCGAATCTGAAGCTCGAGAGGATTTAGTTCATACTCAGGAACTTCTCGTGGATTAGCAACGGACATAGGCGTCTTTCTAGTTTTCTACCGGAATTGAAATATAATCATTATAGAATCCAAAGTTAAAAAGTAAAAACATATGAAAAAAAGTAAAGTGGAAAGTTACCGGGACTTTGGCACCACGGGCCTTCAATATATTGTATGTTTCTACATTTCCATAGTACTTTGCATCAGCAGCTGGCTGTCATGATGAAAATTAATACTAATAAAAACGTGTTGGTTGAAAGATAGGCGCGATAGTAATGATAGAGATATCCAAATACAGAAACCGCATAAAGTCAAATAATTGCAAGTCAACAAAATCATCATTGTTAGACAGAATGCTATTAACTGCTGTTTTTTTCGTCAATGACCACACACGACAGCTTGTTGTTATCGACGGAAAAAATTTGCGGGATTGCTTTTGCACACTCGAAAACCCTCTCCTAAAACCCAAACAACCATAGGCCACCTTTTCAACAGTCATCATCGAACATTTTTCTAATGCCAACAACTCTTAAACCTGTCTAAACAACCCCTAAATCAGCTCCAAACAGCTGTTAAACCTGTCCAAACAGCCCTAAACATGTCTAAACAGTCCTTAATCAGCAACTGACAGCTCTTAAACCTGTTCTAACAACCGTAATCATGTCCAAACAGCCCTTTAACAACTCCAAACAGCTCTTAAAGGTGTCTAACAGCTTTAAAACAATGAAAATTCAGTTTCAAACATACATTAAGTTTAGCAAACACATAAGGTCCAATAAAATAACAAGTCCGAAGCCTAAAAAAAACAAAAGCTGTGACTCGGTCGGATTTACCAAACCCGGTCAACCCGGGTAAACAAAAAATCGCCGGTTCAATCCGGTTCTAAAATAAGCAAACAACCGATTGAATTTAAAACAGAAAAACAAATCTCAATTTTGTCGATCGCTGGAACACCAGAAAACAATAACCGTGCTTCTTCTCCAACAAACCTCGAAAAAACAGAAACTTTTCTTCTTGTTGATCGTTGGAATCATCTTCAACGAAAACCCCAACAAATAAAACCCTTTGAACGATCGGTCCTGAAAAACCAGAGAACCCGCGAACTCGAGCTATGACACCACTCGTTTCTTCAATACTAATCATTCGTTAGGTTAATTCTTGTGCAATCTCTTTTCAGTCGACTATGACGTTTCTGTTTGTGTGTTCTTCGAGTGATCAACAATAGACAATATGGAGTGTTTGGGATTGCTTTCGTAATTCTCTAAGAACAATAAATACTAACAGATACCTATATGGCTATATTATCCCCTAATGAGAATTCAATCCACAAACTTGCTTATCACAAATCTAATCAGATAAACAATCCCGAAAACACCCCCCAAAACAAATTCCCTATCGAAACATAATAAGCAAAATTTATAGAAATCAATGTCAAATTTCATACTCTAACCAAACAAATTTCTATTTTTAGGCAAAACCGCACACACTCTGATCTAACCTACTATCTGCCGATTAAGTCCACCATGTACCGCTATGCTAAAAGCCAGTTGGATCTGACCAAACAATTATCAAAACCAATATTAAAACCCCCAAAAAAAACCCCATCAAATTCATCAAAATCATTAGAGCAAAATTCAAACCCATAAATTCATCCAGCACAAAGTTATCTTAAAACGCGAAAAATAAACCAGCTAGCTGTTAATTCCTCATAAGGTTTAGATCAGCCGAAAGCGGGACCTCGTGCACCCCTTTTGGCTTCCCAACGACCCTTTTCTAAGGACCTGCCCCCAAACAATCATCACAAACAAATAACCCACAAATTCATCAAACACAAAACCAACATAAAACGCGAAAAATAATCCAACTAGCTAATTCCTCAAAAAGGTTTAGATCAACGGGAAACCCTGATCCGTGCACCCCTTTTGACCTTCCCTAAGAACCCAAGTGACCTTCAATTTCACAAGAACATATATCCTACAAATTCATCAAACACAAAACCATCAATATTAAAACCCGAAAAATAATCCTGCTAGCTAATTAATTCCTTAACATCTTTAGATCAGCGGACCTTCCACAAGGACCTAGCCCCAGACAATCAGCAACAATAATCAAACCAAACACAAAACCATCATAAAACACGAAAAATAATCCACCTAGCTAATCCCTCCAAAGGTTTAGATCAGCGGGCCCCGTGCCTATTGACCTTCCACAAGGACCTAGCCCCAGCCAATAAGCACCGATTAATAATCAACCCAAACACAAAACCATCATAAAACACGCAAAATAATCCAGCTAGCTAATTCCTTGATCAGCGGACACCGGGTCCGCTGACCTTCCACAAGGACCTAGCCCCAGTCAGTAAGCACAAATAAATAATCAACCCAAACAGAAAATCATCATAAAACGCGCAAAACAATCAAGCTAGCTAATTCCGTGCCCTCTGACCTTCCAAAAGGACCCGACCCCAGACAATGAGCATCAAAAAACGCGAAAAATAATCCAGCTAGCTAATTCTTTAACATGTCTAGATCAGCGGCCCCGTGCCTGGCCCGCTGACCTTCCTGAAAGACCCAACCCCAGACAATCAGCATCATAAAACCCAAAAAATAATCCAGCTAGCTAATTTTATAACAGGTCTAGATCAGCGGGCCACGTGCCCACTGACCTTCCACAAGGACCTAGCCCCAGACAATCAGCATCACAAAAAGCACAAAATAATCCAGCTAGCTAATTTTATAACAGGTCTAGATCAGCGGGCCACGTGCCCACTGACCTTCCACAAGGACCTAGCCCCAGACAATCAGCATCACAAAAAGCACAAAATAATCCAACTAGCAAATTCTATAATATATCCAGATCAGCAGGCCCCGTGCCCACTGACCTTCCACAAGGACCTAGCCCCAGACAATCAGCATCGTAAAACGCGCAAAATAATCCACCTAGCTAATTCCCTAACATATCTAGATCAGCAGGCACGGCCCGCTGACCTTCTAGAAGGACCCAGCCCTAGACAATCAGCATCATAAAACGCGAAAAAAAAAAAAAAAAAAAAAAAAAAAAAAAAAAAAAAAACCAACTAGCTAATTCTATAACAGGTCTAGATCAGCAGGCCCCGTGCCCGCTGAAAGGACCTAGCCCCAGACAATCAGCATCGTAAAACGCGAAAAATTATCCAACTAGCTAATATAGATCAGCGGGCATGGCCCGCTGACCTTCCAAAAGGACCCGGCCCCGGACAACAAGCACCAAAAAACAAAACACACAAAAAAAAACCAAACCACATACCGTACTCCCCCACCGATCCCTGGCATCAATATTCGCCTTCCTGGACAACAAAAACTGCACCACCTCCACATGCCCTTCACACGCAGCGATATGCAAAGCAGTACGTCCATCAAGATCAATACTATTCACATCAACCCCATCTTCCAAAATCTCCTTCACACCCGCCACGTCACCTTTGCATGCAACGAACAAAAGCTGCATGGTGGAATCCAGGTTTCCAGGCAACGTTAAATCGTCTTTTTTCAACGTGGGAGTTCTTCGTATCGGGTCCAAGGATGATTGTCTGCCTAAGGTGAAACGTGTGTTGAGGTTGCTTGTACGAGGATCCATGGAGTTTTGACGTTTGAAACTGAATCTTTGTGTTAGGGTTTTCATTGATCCTGTTGAGAATTGGCGGGAAATGCCCCGTTTTAGTTGTGATGCTGCTTTGTCCATTGTGTATATATGGACAGAACAGAACAGAACGGATTTAAAGATATAGCCAAAAAAAAAAAGAAAAAAAAAACAGAATCTATATCTATACCTATATCTATATATCATGATATATAGAGTTTAAAGATCAAGAACATGGTTGAAGATGATCTAATGGAGTTTTTTTTTTGGTTTGGGATTGAGGAAGAAGATGATATGAATGGAATAAATAAAAAAGGTGAAAATGATATGGGGAAAGGGAGTTGGGAGTATTATAAAAGATGGAGTAGATTGCCAAGATAGTCCTTGTGGTTTAGTTAAATTGCATATGTTGTTTTTATAAGTTTGAAAGTGTATAGACTAGACATGGCAAAAAAAAAAAAAAAAAAAAAAAAAAAAAAAACCCGGGAAACTGGAAAGCTGGATGTTTTGAGGCGGAGCGGAGCATGCTTATTGGATTGCAGGGTGGTTTTTGGGACATTTGTCGGGTTTGGGTTGGAGAGCGAAGTACACCCTTTTTGTCCACGCGAAACGATATATAGTATTATGTTACCATTTACGTAATATAGACACGATTCTCCACGTTTTGTTATTTTTTATTTTTGCAAGATCGTAAATTGTGATCATAGAAATTTTTTTTGTGTAATATTTTTAAGACAAGTTATTTCTTAAAGAGGTAACTTATCGTGTTCATGTTTAATACTATATTTGACGAATTATAAAATCTAATATGTAAGTTATTGCAAGAAATCTTATAACTAACTGTGTGAAAATAACAATAAACGTTGAACAGTGTGGGTGTTTCGTGAAGCGTCGCGTCTAAAGAGAACGGTCATGTTTGGCAACAAGCATTTGGAAGCGTTTAGGCGCGACAAGCTACAAGCGGTAAGCATTATAGATGAAAAGCTTGTTTGGTAACACCTCAACAAGCGTTAGAATATTGTCTTACCGCTCCAATCTAAATGCTTCTTGATTAATCATTCCACAGTTGCTCCAAGCATTTAGTTTATGAAATTACATATATACCCTCATTTGTTTAATCATTTATTTTATTTTAATATATATATGACCTTTTTCGTAATTTTACAATTTATAATTACTGCTACAGCTACATTACCAAACACATTTTTTAAACAAACAACTACAGCTTACTGCTTACTGCCTACTGCTTACTACTTACTGCTATTGCTACGTGTCACCAAACATAGCCAACGTTCAATAAGATATGTGATGGGGAATAGGTTGGGTTTGGAGAGCATATTTCCCTAACTCTCCCCATTGTCGTTCCTAGTGTAGACATAGTGTAAGGATTGCGTCTACACTTTCAAACCTACATATATATTCATGTTAGAGACAAAGTTTTTTATGTGGACTATTTTTATACTTTCTAAAGTTATAAGGACAATAACCTGAATTTAACCAAACCACAAGAATACTTTTGCAATTTATATAAAAATAATGGTGATGATTGAGGAAGACACAAAGTGTTGAAAATGAGAGTCGATGTCAAAGTTTGTGCTAGTTCTCTCTCTGCCACTAGGTTTATCCGGAAAAGTCGTTGCACTTTGTCTTTATTTTATTTCTTAGTCTTTCTTGCTATAATCATTATTAAAAAAAAATTTTGACTTCGTCAATCTCACTATTATTGTCTGCTTCAAAAAGACAATTTTATTATTATTTAACAATTATTTAATGCTTTTATTCTCTTAATTTTATAATAACAATCTCGACTAGGATTAATATAGTAAACTTAAACAGTTATAATTTCTATTATTTTTAGTAGTGAATAATTAGTTTGAGATAACTTGAAAATAAATATGAACAATAATATTGAAACGGAGGAGGTATTAAATGAAAAATCTTAACAGTTGAAACTTTGATGCATCGTAAATATATTTGGTCATTTTTTTTTTCTTTTTATCATGCTGCGAACGTGTGCTTTTTGTTTCTCGATGTTGACGAGACTCTTTTTACTTATGAACATTGCTACATTTTTATAAGTTTATTTTAGAGTTTTTCTATCTTGTGTTTTAAGGGCACAAGATAATTAAAAAAAAAAAAAAAAAAAAAAAACTCGGAAACTCATAAAATATACATTTTTGCCCTTAAGACACATAATAGAATAACCTTTATTTCTAGTTCATCTTCGTAATCATAACATTTATAACACTTAGAAATCTACTACTATATCACCCGTGAACTCTACTTTTCATTTAGGAATAACTTTAGACAAAAAGGAAAAAGCAAATATTATTTTTGTTTGTAACTAGTAAAGTAATTCATGACATCTCTAAACACTTTCCTAATTAACTTTTAGATGTTTTTTTTATACAAACTAAAATTGATTTGCAAGATAAACATAGAGTATTGTTATACATACCGCCTGACTAGGGCTGTAAACGAACCGGACGAACACGAACGGAGCCTTGTTCATGTTCGTTCGTTTAACTTTAACCGGACAAATAAACGAACACGAACGCTTAAACGAACAAATTTTCTTGTTCATGTTCGTTTATTAAGAAAATTAGTTGTTCATGTTCGTTTATGTTCGTTTATTAAGACACTAAACGAACGTTAAACGAACATAAACGATCGAACATAAATGAGCATATGCAAACAAACATAAAATTTCTTAATATATGCAAAATATATTGTTTTACAAGTGTTGTTTTGTTTAAACAAGCCAATTTTAAAATTATAGAATTAAAAGATATGATATAAGAACATAAATAAATAAATGAACATAAACAAACGTTAACGAACACATAATCGAACGTTCACGAACATAAATGAACGGACGCGACTATTGTTCATGTTCGTTCATTTAACTAAACGAACGTAAAATATTGTTCATGTTCGTTCATTTAATAAATAAACGAACATAAACGAACTTTTTACCGAACGGTTCATGAAATGTTCGCTGAACGTTCAGTTCGTTTACAGCCCTACGCCTGACCTATCTTTTACTTCTTCGGCTCACCTTTTACCTTTTATACTAAGGGTATGTTTGGTAGCGAGCATAAATGGAGCAATTAGCATTTAGCATTTAGCATTTAGCGTTTTTGAAAAAAACTTGTTTGGAATGATTAACAGTTAGCATTTATAAGCAAAAAAACGCTAAATGCTAAATGCTCTTTGAATAAGCATTTAACATTTAGCATTTAGCATTATGCCATTTTACACAATAAAATTATGACTATAGCTATTCTACCAAACACTTTTATAAATTAAACTGCTAATGCTAACTGCTACTGCTAACTGCTTACTGCTACTGTTAGTCGATTAGTATAAGGCTTAGGCCTGTTATGTGTTTAGGCCCATATTGTATCCTATATATATTTATCATGTACCAAACATTATATCAATTCAAGATACACAAACTTACATGTTTAGGCCCATATTGTATCCTATATATATTTCTCTATGACAAATTTGGGTGCTCTTAATTATTTTTTGGGTGTGTCAGTTACGCGTGACTCTTCTGGGATGTTTTTGTCACAGCGTAAGTATGCTATGGAGATTTTGGAGCGTGCACATATGGTTAGTTGTAACCCTTCTCGGACTCCTGTTGACGCTGAGTCTAAGTTGGGTGATGATGGTGATCCGGTTTCTGATCCTAAGTTATATCGGAGTCTTGCAGGTTCTCTTCAGTATCTCACTTTCACTAGACCCGATATTACTTATGATGTGCAGCAGGTTTGTCTATATATGCATGATCCTCGCGAGCCTCATTTTACTGCTCTCAAGCGGATTTTAAGGTATGTTCAGGGGACTTTAGCTTATGGTTTACAGTTATTTTCTTCTACTACTGATTCTTTGGTTGCTTATTCGGATGCTGATTGGGCTGGTTGCCCTACCACTCGCCGGTCTACATCGGGTTATTGTGTTTTTCTTGGCAACAACTTACTTTCATGGTCCTCTAAACGTCAGCCAACGATTTCTCGTTCCAGTGCTGAGGCTGAGTATCGTGGTGTTGCCAATGCTGTATCTGAGACATGTTGGCTTCGGAATTTACTACGTGAGCTTCATACACCATTGTCCTTTGCTACTATTGTTTATTGTGATAATGTGAGTGCAATGTACTTATCCTCTAATCCTGTTCAGCATCAACGCACAACGCACATTGAGATTGATATTCATTTTGTTCGTGATTTGGTTGCTACTGGTCAAGTTCGAGTTCTGCATGTTCCTTCTCGGTTTCAGTATGCTGATATTTTTACCAAGGGTTTACCTTCTGTCTTGTTTGCTGAGTTTCGTGACAGCTTGAGTGTTCGGTCTCCTCACGCTCAAACTGCGGGGGAATGTTAGTCGATTAGTATAAGGCTTAGACCTGTTATGTGTTTAGGCCCATATTGTATCATATATATATTTATCATGTACCAAACATTATATCAATTCAAGATACACAAACTTACAGCTACTACTAGTTTCACCAATTTTTATTTTGTATTTTTTAACTTTTAATACTTTTAACCTGTTAAATTTTATATTTTCTGTTTCTGTAGTTTTGTTTCGTAAACTTTCCGCTATTCAAATTTTGTCGCCAATCACCTACATTACATGTCGACTAAAAAATATGGGCACATGTCAAGTTATAGTTGACGGATAAATAAATGTGTATGATGATTAAATAAATATCTTAACTACTAATTAGTTGGATTCTTTTCCAGCAAAATTTGGCGTATTAAATGCTTTGATTGAATTCTTTATCAATCTTTTTTTAAAGAAAAAATAAATATCACATTAAACAAAAAAAGGAATATCTAGAGAAAAGATATATCAGAAATAAAATATGTGACACGTAAACACATAGTAGTGTTTTCCTTTGTCTTATTTTCACTAGGGGTGAAAACGAGCTGAGCCGAGCCCGAGCCTGTCAGAGCTCGAGCTCGGCTCGTTAATATATAAAAAGCTCGAGCTCGAGCTCGTTTCGAACCTAACATTTTGAGCTCGAGCTTGGCTCGTGAAAATTTTCACAAGCTCGAGCTCGACTTCAAATGGAGCTCGAGCTCGTTAACAATGTTATACATATAGAAAATATATATATGTAAATATTTCTAGGGCTCGTTTAGGCTCGTGAGCCTAAACGAGTTTTTTTTATAGAGCTCGGGCTCGAGCTCGTTTATTCAATGAGCCCTAACTTAGGTTCGAGCTCGGGCTCGAGCTCGTTTAGGCTCGGCTCGTTCGAGCTTTTTACCGATCCGATCTCGAGCTTTTCACGAACGGCTCGACTTGTTTCCACCCCTAATTTTCACAAAAGACATTTTAACTACAAACCATTTTTCTAAATTGATAATCACCACATTTTTTCGTGTGTGAAGTAAAATGTGTTTTGGTCACAAGAGTCTTTCATATATACCAAATGCATTTTAAAACGCATAACTAAAAATCTAAAATAAAAGCATTGATGCTTAAAATAATAATTGATCTATTTTTGGGTTCCATGCTAAGCTACCAAGTACCAATATAGACACTTTAAAACTATTACTTTCAACATAATAGTCCCTTGCAAGTTGCAATATTTTACAGCTGGATAACAATATCACCGACATCACAAAGTCCCCCATACCTTCCAATCTTCCATTGACTATCTCCATATTTTTAATTAAATAAACAAGTGTGCCTAATAACCAACTAGTTTAGCTCAGTTGGCCATTTGGGTTCCTTCAAAGTCCGGAGAAGATTTTAGTCATCGAGTCTCACAAGAGATAAAAAATTCAGTTTTTCCTCTTAGTGCGAAGTCGTGAGTTCTAGGGGTTTTCCTTCACGGGTCTCTCCCAGTGGTTTTGGTCACGAGGTCTGCCCGTTTAGATGGTTTAACATAAGGGTTGGATTTCAAGTGTGATGTCGTTCTAAAAAAAACAAGTGTGCCTAATGATTAATATTTGATATATGCTGAATATGTTTAGGGTTCAAATCTTAGATTATAAGTAATGGTCACAAAAATACTACTTTTATGTTAGCGTCATATCATCATTCAACATATCAACAAACCCAACACTAAACAGGTCTAAGTGTGTAATCAAACCAAACACATAAAAATGCCACACTTTATATAAACATACCCTATAAACACAAAAAAATTAAAAAAAAAATAAACAAAAGAGTACAAATGATTCGGTGGTCTGCACAACCAAACCAACTCAAAACATGAAGGACCGCGCGTGTGACGATGTTATCACCAGTGGTCTACCACCCAACATTACACATAGTCTTACATATTTAGGATGGTAAAAAAAAGAAAAAAACGGCCACGTGAAAACTCTGTGTAACACCTCAAAACTGGCTTTTAGGCATTTGAACTACTAGAATGTTGATGTGGGCTCAAGTGTTGATGCACACGCTATTATGTTTCTATAGGCCCAAGATCGTGTGACAAAATAGGCCTCACTAAAATGGGCATAACTTGGGCTACATGGCTCCGTTTCAGGCGAATGATCAGTCAAATCGAAGAGTGGAATGAGGAGCACGTTTTGGTAAACGACTACGTTAGTATACGGAACTTTCGAGCCCCAAAACACTCTATTATATGAGTTATTTGCATTTTAATGTTTTTTTGAGTTTTTTTGGTCTTTGTTTATGCAATAACTTTTGGCCCGTTTGTCCTTTAGGGTTTGTTTCAGTTTTGTAACCTTATTTAAGACTTCTATTGAATCAACGATTGTTGGAAGAATCGATCCTGTCATTCGTGTGAATCAACAGGCTTGATTTGTGTTACCTCGTTATTTAGTCTACATCAAATGTCATCGGGTAAGTTTGACTACAACTCTTATAAGTTTAAAGGCTTTACGTGATTGGTTGGTCAAACCGAGAGTTAAAGTATTAGTTAAGATATTATGAAAATGGTTTTAGCATTATGTGTCACAATTATGAAGAAAAAGGACTTAAAGGACCATAATTGATAATCGACCAAAGATGTGACTAGCTTAAGTGTCAAGTAAGTCTTAGACTTTCGAAAATCTTCCAAAATATTCTAGTATCTTGTGGTGTAGTCTTGTGTGTGTTGAGGGTGACGAACCAAGCCAAAAAAGGAGGGAAAACATGAAGTTGTGATGATCAAGTTACGATGAATTAGGATTCTAATTCAAGGGTTTAGTCATTAGCAATCTTTCCTCCTTAAGTAAGTATCTCAAATAAGTGATCTAATAGTAATTTTTATAGTTAGGGTTCATGTGACTAAATTGGGAGTTTTGGGTAAATGATGTTTTAAAGTTAGCTAATGAAGTTCTAGTGATTATGAGTTAAGTCCTTGGATGGGTACTGATTTAATTGAGTGTTTTGTAAGTTTTATCATATGATCATGTTATGATGATATGGTTGATAATTATGAGATGGGTATAGCTTGAGCAAGATTATAAGCTCTTTATTTGTAAGAATATAAAGTGTTTATGATTTGTGATGATCTTGTGTAGGAGTCAAGAAATGGCGGTTATGATTTTCTTAATAATACTAGCTTGGATGTGAGGTAAGTAAACCAGTTATAATGTGAAATTATATTGATTGTATCACTTTGTGTATATGGGGTTCATTATGTTAAGAGTAAACTCCAAAATACATCCCTGTGGTTTACCCTGTTTCGCACCAAAATACATCCCTGTGCAAATTATTACTCCGTTATCTCCTAACGAGATATAAAATATTTACACCGTTAGTCCTCTGGGTTAACGGTATTTGCACCGTTAGTCATTTTTTTATGTTTGCGTCTGTTTTTTTACGTTTTCGTTCGTTTTTTTACGTTTTCGTCCGTTTTTTTACGTTTTCGTCCATTTTTTTACGTTTTTGTCCAGTTTTTTACGTTTTCTTCCGTTTTTTACGTTTTAGTCCTTTTTTTTACGTTTTCGTCGGTTTTTTACGTTTTTGCCCATTTTTTACGTTTTCGTCCGTTTTTTTACGTTCTTGCCCCCTTTTTTTACGTTTTCGTCCATTTTTTACGTTTTCATCCGTTTTTCTATGTCTTCTTCCGTATTTTATGTTTTCTTATGTTTTTTTACATTTTCATCCGTTTTTTTACGTTTTCTTCTGCTTTTTTACGTTTTCGTCTGTTTTTTTTCACCTTTTTTTTATCCGTTTTCATGCACTTTTATTCGTTTTCATCCGTTTTTATTATTTTTTTATCCGTTTTCATCCATTTTTATACGTACAATATGTATGAAAACGGATAAACATGTATGGAAATTTATAAAAACATATGAAAATGGATAAAAATGTTTCTGTATCGATTTTAAATCACGATTTTGACCTCTTTCTGGACCGAATCTTCAAAAGTGTAAAGCACGAGAGTTGTCCGGAATGATGTTTTACATCAAGACTCGCAAGATTTTAACATAAAAATTCAAAACAAGGGTTATTTACTACCAAAACATAAGCGGTTTTTGACCAAATTCATAACTTATGAATTTGGTTGAAAACCGCTTAAGTTTTGGTAGTAAACAACCCTTGTTTTAAATTTTCAGGTTAAAATCTCGAGAGTCTTGTTGTAAAACATCATTTCGGACAACTCTCGTACTTTACACTTTTGATGATTCGGACCAGAAAGGGGTCAAAATCGTGATTTAAAATTGATACAGAAACATTTTTATCAATTTTAATACGTTTTCATACATATTATATTTAAAAAATGGATGAAAACATAAGAAAAAACGGACGAAAACGTAAAAAAGGACGAAGAATTAAAAAAACAGATGAAAAAGTAAAAAAAAAAACAGACGAAAACTTAAAAAAACAGACGAAAAAGTAAAAAAAAACGGTCGAAAACGTAAATAAACGGGCGAAAACGTATGAACACGGACAAAGACTTAGAAAAACGGACGAAAACGTTAAAAAAAAAGAGCGAAAACGTAAAAAAACAGGCGAAAACGTAAAAAACCGACGAAAACGTAAAAAAACAGGTCAAAATGAAAATAAACAGAAGAAAACGTAAAAAAACGGACGAAAGCGTAAAAAACGGACGAAAACGTAAAAAACGAAAGAAAACAAAAAAAAATGACTAACAGTGCAAATACCGTTAACCCAGATGACTAATGGTGTAAATATTTTCTATCTCGTTAGAAGATAACGGAGAAATAATTTGCACCGTTAGTCCTTATTTTTACCGAGGGATGTATATAGGTTAACTTTTACTAACGGAGTGATGCATCTGTTGAAACTTTTGCGAGAGGGATGTATGGTGCGAAACAGGGTAAACCACAAGGATGTATTTTGGAGTTTACTCTTATGTTAATGATTAGAAGTCTTGAGCTTTATGTGTTTAGTTTAAGGATGGTAGGAGGCTAGTTGAGTAAACTACCTAAAGAAGAAGTAGACTAGTGGTGAATCAAGCTAATGTATGTATTGATTGTGTTGTTATAGAATGGTGATGCCTTAAGCGGATATATGTAAGCGTTAGTAATTATGAAGCATTGGATATTGGTTTGTGCAAGTAAAGGTGTATTACTCTTATGAACTAATGTTAATAGCTGATGCATAATGTGTAAAAAATGACATATAGTGACATGTTATTGCTGTTTACATACTAAGCTTTATGCTTATGATTTAATTATTTAACCGTTTTGTAGGTTCTTGTGAAGAATTTAAAGCTTTGTTAAAGGCATAGGAGTTGGGCACGGGTTGGAAGTGTTTGGTTATGCGTATGATATTTGGTGTTAGATGCCGAGCTCAAGTCAATATTGAACCCCTAAGTGTCGTAAATGGTTTGTTGTCAACTGTCAAAGTATCTTGTAATTGTAACATTTAAAGTATGTTAAGTCATTTGTTATAGTGTATGCAAACGGGTCAAAAGAGGTGTTTGGCAAACCCCATAAAGTATGTTTTCATGAGTCATTTAGACCACAAATATTTATGAAAATGAAGTAATATATTGTTTAAATGAATTATGGAAAGTTTGGTGAAGTATCAGATTCGGGAAGTTGGTTTCCTAAGCAAAACACAAGATTTGGATCAGCAAGCCTCCAACCGGGCGGCTGGAGACCCATTTGGGCGGCTAGAAACTATCTTTTTGGACAGAGTGTACCAACCGGGCGGCTGGAGACAGCTTTTCTGGTTTTTGGCAAATGCTGGAAAAATCGTATAAAATAAACAGTAAGTCGTTAGAAGTCGTGCTACCTATTGTTGGATTGGTAATTGATTCTACCTTAATTTAAAAACACTTTCGGAGTCTGTTTTTAAATGAAAATATAAACATATATTTAATTTGTAACAGAGGGTCCTTTATAGTCAATCCGTTTGCGCAAATATTTTGGTCAAATTTGGAAAGGGTGTTTCACTTTGGTTATAGCGCGTATACGTAAATAATGTTTCGCTCTCTTTACTCTCCCCGAGTTTCTATTTAAAAAGAAAAGAAGAGAAGTGAAGTATAAAATTGAAAAAAAATCATGTTGTAGAGAATATTTTTTTTGGAGAAAAAAGAAAATAAGAGAGAAGGAAATTATAAAAGAGAAGTGAAATTTTAGCCTTAATATGGTTTCTAACATTTTTTCTTTCTAACTTATGAACACAAAACTATTTTTTTATTCATCTCCTTTTCTTTATTCATCTATTTTTTTATTATTATTTTTTAATTTATTTATTTATTTATCTTCATTTCTCTTTTTTTTTTCGTTAAGAAGGACCCATTTGTGTAGGCGCTTATATTTTAGGGAAATTTGCATAAAAATGCATCATACTTGCCACTTTTTATCATTGTATGTAGCGAACTATTTTTTTTATCATTGTGACACCAACCTTTTTAGATTGTGCTATTGTATGTATTTTGTGACCATTTTACCCTTAATTTTTTAAAATTTTGAAGGGTAAAATGGTCATTTTACATAAAAAATAGTCACAAAATACATACAACAGCACGATCTAAAAAGGTTGGTGTCACAATGATAAAAAAAATAGTTCGCTACATACAATGACATAAAGTGGCAAGTATGATGCATTTTTATGCAATTAACCCTATATTTTATCAACTAGTTGCACACATTTATAGTAACTTTCAACCAACTTTCTTTGACCAAATCCAACCAGCAATAATAACACATATTCATAGTTCATGCTTCATACACTTATTTTGCTAAGCATTGAATCTTAGAAAATTACATGTAACCTAAACATACATATTGATCATTCGCGGGCCACAACGACCACTTGCTTGCCGACATTTTTGCCAGAAAATAGGCCAACCAAAGCCGCGGGTGCGCTCTCTAGCCCATCTGCAATGTCTTCTATGTAATGTATTGTCCCTTGTTTTATGAGTGGCATAATCATCTCTAGATACTTTGGGTACATGTGATAGTAATCAACTACAATGAACCCTTCCATGCGCACACGTTTGGCTACAAGGGTGAACAAGTTACGCAGTCCCTCGTATTGCTCTAGATTGTACTGTGAGATCATTCCGCAAACTGAAATGCGACCATTTAGTCTCATGTTCAAAAGTACCGCATCCAACATCTCCCCACCAACGTTGTCAAAGTATATATCAATGCCATTTGGAAAGTACCAAACATAAATATTGCGTTAATCATGACCAAATTAAGAGCGCCTTCCATTTTTATATCGTGATTCAGACTAACCTCTTGAGAGCTGCATCAAGATCTTGCTCTTCCTTGTAGTTAAAAGCCTCGTCGAATCCAAACTTATTCTTTAAAAGATCAACCTTGAGTAATAACCAAAATAACGTTTCGGTAATGATATAAATTAAATGTACAAGATTACGCCTATTAATCATATATGTAGAATCTATGCTATATATTTTTGACACACCAACCTTTTCGTTTGTACCGGCACTCCCAACAACATAGCATCCTAACAACTTAGCAAACTGCCCAACGAGCTGACCAACCGGACCTGAAGCTGCTGAAACAAAGACAAATTCTCCTTTCTTTGGAGCACAAATTTCGTAGAATCCAGCATAAGCTGTCATACCAGGCATACCTACATACAATCCAAATAAAGACCAGGATAAGGTAGAGGCGCAAAACAAGCAAGCTAGTCAGCTAACGGGTCAAAGTGGGTCATTTTTTTGTATATTTCGAGATGGGTCTGTCTTGGTTGAGCTCACCCTTTTTGTCCACTAACTTATTTATAAATATTTTGTGTAGAGTTTCATATGTAATATACTAAAATCATATCAATTGAATTGGTAGATCATGGGGCTTGTGGTCTAGTGGTAGATGCTTAAGTGATTAAGCGAGCCACGTGTGGGAGTAGTACCAGGTGGGTGACCTCCTGGGAAGTCCTCACATGTGGACCACAAGCTCTGTTGATATTAGGCAATGAAGAGGAGAGCCTGTGTGCCATTAGTTGCGCAGGTTTCGAATCCGAGCCGGCCCCGGTTTTCATCCGGCCGTTACTCCAGCGGATTATATTCGTGTGGAGGCGGTACGGTTTCCGGGCGGACGCCGCTAATAATCCCCACTGCGCCAGCGTGGGCCCGGTTAAGACAACATAGTCTGGGTATGTGGTGGATGAGGGCCTACCGTATGGTGGGTGCGACTCTATCCAAAAATTTAAGAGAAAGTCACCGTCCAAAAAAAAAATTGAATTGGTAGCAATCTAATCTTTTATGGATTTGAAGCGCAACTTTGGGTTCTTTTCAACCATTTGACATGTTTCAATTTCTTCTGTAGAATATAACGAGTGTTGGAAAACCCGCGCGATGCAGCGGGATTGCTTAAAGGACTTACTTTGCAACGACATTTAAACCTCAGGGGTTGTTTTTGCCAAGTTGCGAAAGATTATTAATGTTAAAGGACTTACTTTGGAACGATACTTGAACCTCAGGGACTGTTTTTGCCAAGTTATGAAACTTTGCATTTAATGTTTGGACTTACTTTGCAGCGCCACTTGAACCTCAGGGGCTATTCTTGCCAAGTCGGGAAACTTTGCATTTAATGCACAATGTTTTGCAAAAAGGCTCCTGCCTTTTAGTATATAGAGTAATATATCATGCACCTAAGTATTCGTTATTTGTCATCCACTATAGTTTGTGCTGTAGCCACTTGACTTTTGGTCCCTTTTGATCCTAAATCTATTATATATAATAAAATAAGCTTTTGTACAAGCCTACTAAGCACCCTGCATTAAAAATTGGTTTAATGCACTACCATATTTAGAGTCATAGTACAACTCTTATTCTGCACAACCCTTCCTCTACACGCTCCATTTTATGCATATCATTAGTCAACACGGTTTTATTCTGCACAACCCTTCCTTCTATACACCAAACCACAATAGCAGATCTCCCACACCGAATTCAAACACAATCAATATTCTTTTTGGGTTTCATCACTTTGCCAGTGATTCATCTATCAACATCTTAACATTGGTATGTTTCGATTGTTCTTCGATTTAGTTTTATTTCGATTCAAATATTATATAAAATTCGATTGATTATGTTAAATTTAATTTTTTCTATGCCAACTCTTAGGGTTTCGATTGAAATCCATAGTAAAGCTATGCTGTTGTGTTATTTTTATACATAAAATGTATATGATGTTCTCTTGCTACCAGTGGTATAATATTTGTTTCATTTTTTATTAGTTTTGAATTATTTGTTGTTTTTTTGTGATTTTGACCTTATTTAATTATTTGTTTCATTTTTTGTGAATTATTTGTTGTTTTAGTTATGTTAGTAGTAGCTTACGTATTAAGCAGATTCCGTCATATAGAGTTATAGTGATGTTTGACGAAAAATTATCAAGTCCGTTTTTTAGTGAATGATCGTGATGTTAACTTATATAATTCAGTTATAGAGTTATGTTGCTGTTTAGTTTCGAAATACTTGATTTGAATGAAGGAATCACGCGATTTGAGAGGAGGATTGTGATTTGTTTTAACAATTCAGAAAAGATGGATAATGTCTCTAAAAAGTTTATTTTATATTTTTGTTTTGAAAGATGGATTGGAGGTACCAGAAGGTGAAGAAGCAAAGAGCAGAGCAACCCATTGATGAGAACGAGATCCGAATTACTAGCAAAGGGAGGATGCGAAGCTATATTACCTATGCCATTACTTTGCTACAGGTAGCCTCATTGCTTCTAATTCATATAGTGGTTGTATGGGGGTGTTTGTTTATGCTTATATGTGGTTTATGAGATTATTTGTGTTCCTTTTTGCAGCATTGCTGGACGACACGTTGCAAATCAAATTGAAGAATTTTCATAATCAACATTTGAAACTAACAAATGCTTTCTAATGGACTATGGCTCAAAGGTGTTTGTTTAGGTTGGTCGAGCAACACAATTGGCGATAGAAAGGATGCCTCGCAAGCTGCAGAGGTAAGTTTGGTATTTGAATTCTCAATTAAATTACTCTATGTATCAGTTACAGATAGTTACCATTAACCATCTACTGGAGTTTATGCAGGTCATTTTGGTTTTTGAATTCACAATTGGTGATAGAAAGGATGCCTCGCAGGCTGCAGAGGTAAGTTTGGTTTTGAAATTCTGTTCATTTTAAACAGTGTTTCTCCTTTGCTTGAAGCGAACGGAAAACTTGAGGTTTATGTAGGTATGATGTGAACTGAAACTATAATGACGGTGCTTTATATATTGGAGCTTTGTTGGGCTATGTAGGTGGTTTTTATTTAGTCCGTTTATCTTTTGCAGGTGAAGATCAATCAACCTTTGTTTGGACCGTGCACTTGATGGTATATTTCCGATAAGAAAGGTATGTGTTTAATAGATAATTCTTTAATAAACCTCATTTGATCTAATTTGGATATGATAATAGTTGATTAGAGTGTATATCATAACGATATCATATCATGTGTCAAAAATTGTTTTTTGTTTATCACGAAATAAATGAACTATTGGATCTTTTTGAAGCATAAACCAAATTTTTTTGGCTTGATTTTAATTTAAAGTCGATGCAATAGTGAATTATTACTTTTAAACTTAACATCTGTATTGAAAATATATTTAATGAAAGAGGAGTCGAAAGTCGATGTATAGATGGTGGTGTTAGGTTGATTGAAAAAAATTAAGGCAATAAGATTGTGTGGATTGTTATGAGGTGAAGCAGGAAGTATATGGGATTGATGTGATTTTTTCTTTTTATTCTCTGATCTTTGATTGAATTATTTTAAAGGAGACTACACAATTTAGATGTTATATTTTGTGTCTTGATTTTGTGAAGTTCAATTTTTAGTTTGCTTAATAGTTTGCTTAATCTGATGTGGTTTTGGGGAACTTTACTCTTTGATTTGGTATATTTATATATCGGAGCTTTTCAATATATTATTATCCTGAATGAACTATTATCAAGTAACTTATACGAACTAAATTTGCATTCAACTTATATGAAAACATGGAGCATGGTTAGAAGATAAATTTTTTATCTTTAAATATAGTCTTTAATCATCAGTTATTTTTGTATAATGTCATCGTTATACTAAATGTGGCTTTAGTCCATATGAAGAAACGAAAATTTATAATTCATTATAAGGACTTATGGCTCATTTTGCAAAAGCATGTGTACTCAATATTTCCTATTAAGATTCGCGTGATTCCACTGTGGAAAATAGTTATAGAACTGAACGCGACTTCACATTATAAGTTGTCTCTGTCATTTCTTTTTTTTACTTTGGTCTGGAAATTAAATTGTCTCTGTCATTTCTTTTTTTACTTTGGTCTGGAAATTAAGTTATGGTTGTGGAGCTACTTAGGTTGAATTTGGACAGACTTATAGAGACAGTTATTGTTTAGCAGGCTGCTGCAATAGTGTGTATTAGGATGGGAAGCTTTCGTGATCCTTTGGGTCTTGCACACTTTTTTGGTATGTTCCGGTCATATTAATAAAATGGGTCACTGGAGATAGTGTTTCTTCATGCCAATGTTGTTTTACTGTTTGACCATCCAGTTCATTAAAATACTATTTTTAGCTAAGTGTCTCATTATGATTTCTGAGCATCACATAATAACTTTCAAGGGGACCATCCAAACAGCCCTTATAGATATCATGCAAGAATTTGAATCATTTAATGTATTTACACAGCATAATAAGAAGCTTAAATATCTGAACCGTGGGGACTTTTTGTTAGATCGCGGTGAAGAAGGTGTGGATGGAGATACAAACATGTCAATGAGCTTGCTTACAGTTGTTGGCACGGAAAATGTCGCGATTCTTGATGAACTACTTTAAGCAAGGCTCGACAAACAACCCCTTTGGTAATATAAATAATATTTCTTTACCGAGTTTATTATAAAAATAACTCTCATTTATAAACAGGATATGGTGTGCTATAGTGTTTATTATATAACCTTTTTTGCATTAGCACATTGCAACATCAAAAGGGTATGAAGAAACTATAGAGTTTAAAAAATAGGTGCCCATAATGAGAAAAAAACTATTCTAATTGAGGTTGTATTTCTTTCACAAATAGTGATTTAATTTATGTTGCTTACTGCCAATGGTATCACTCTTAAATATGGCCATACAATATCCTTCTTAACAGTCAAAAGCAAATTATAAATAAGTGAAAATAGATGGAAAAAACAATGATATCAAGTCTTGATTCTTGAGCTCAGTTATGGACCAATTGATTAGCTTATTAACTGTCTAAATGGGTAAAAGTAAAGCTTTTAAAAGTAAACGGGTCAAAATCTGTTTATAACTGAAATGTTATAGTTCTTATGAGTTTGGTGCCTCCATGATGTGTGTCTCTCTAACTTAAAATGGATTTAATTTTAATCTTATGATACCATGTTCGCTATATTTTAGTTACACCCTATAATATCACTTAAATCATGTTTTGCAGACTTTAATGGAGATTTTCGCTAAAATAACCCATTAAAAAACCTATCATGTTTTGCTTTTGTAAGCTCTGTATAGATCTTTTTAGCGTTTGTTCACACTGATGTTTTGTGTTTACTATTTAGCACATTGCATCAAAGAAATGGAAATTTTTGTTTTCAACAATAAGCTCTTCTCTTTTGTTAAGTGATAAGATGGCTTCTCTATTGCAAACAAAGCATGTCTGTTTTTATGAAGGTTTCTAATGAAATTGCAAATTTTCACAAGACCGGTGGTAAGCTGTTCTCTGGGCTACATGTTATTTCTAATAGAAAATAGAAACGGTACGATGTTTGGCAAGAAAAATGCATACTGTAATAAGACTCTAAAGAGCTTCAATTGAGATGTTTTGATTGGTTGAACGGAAGATCTTTAAAAGGAAAGATAATTTGGGAGTAGAGATGCCTTTAGCAAACTGAAGTATTGTGGCACTGTGGTTGTAAGCATGTAACTAAAATTTATATAGATAATTTTATTGTTAGGGACTGTGTATTCATATGTATGTAGTTTAAGTTTAGGCTGGGGTGTTCAGATCAGATGTTGGTTGTGGTGGGAATGGTATGACTTTTGCTGTATATTTTTTTTGGCACATTTGTGAGTATTAATAAATTTTGCCTTTCGTGAAAAAAAAAAGTCACTAACTTAAATTTGTGGCATCTTTGAAATTCTAATTACATACTTGATGAGTGATGAAGCTTTTGGTAGTGTTCATCCTTTATATAAAATTCGTAATATGGCCTATGTAATCTTATTCTAAGTGTTCTAAAATGGGAAGTTTACACAGATTGGAGAATTGCTCAGGTTGACGTATCAGTAGCATTTGTTGGTTCGGAGTAACGTGTCAGTAGCGCTGCTGCTAGGAGCTTGCTCGGGCTCAAATCAACTCAATCTCAGAATACGGGTGTTTAAAAGGTTGTTTGGCACCGGCTTACAAGAAAAATATTATGTTAGTTATATTACGATTATGATTAATTTGGTAGATGAAAATAATATAGAGAGTTGTAAGTTAAGATGGTAGAAGAAATGTGTTTTGGAACTACCAATATATAAATTCCATGTAGTTTGCCATTTGTATCTTCAATCATCCACACGAATAAAGTTGGTAATTTTGCCTATCTAATATTTCATTTTGTTTGTAAAAAATCTTTTAAGTTACATGCTACTTATAGTTTAATTTAAAATTCAGTTAATTACATAAATCGTCCTTATGGTTTGGTTAAAATTACGGATCTTGTCCCTGCGGTTTTTTTAAGCGGGTTACGTCCCCGTGGTTTCTCAAAGTTACGGATCTTGTCCAAATTTTGACCCAGTCGTTAAAAAGGACGTAACTTGACATAATGGACTAACGGAGGGTTAACCTTGTAATTTACTCTTAAAAAGCAAGCGGGGTTTGAAGGTTGTCGTTTGTGATCAGGATGGTAATCTCTCCAAAACCACAACAAATGTCGTGTATAAAGAAATACTTGAATGTCTTTGAACAAGGTTCATGTTATATCATGTATGTATCATTGGTGTAATCACGTTATATTATACTATGGTTCATTATTTTTAATGTTACAAGGTTTGTTAGCAACTTAAATTTTCATTGAAATCACACATCATTTTATGTTCGAGTCGATCTATTTTTATTTTGGCAACGCGATGGTTGTAAATCGATTGTCACTCAAACATATTTTAAATTTAACAAATTTACATTATTAATTTTATTATCATCTCATTTATCTATTTCTTTAAAAACTAACCCGGTGTCAACGGGTCTCTAAGCTAGTATAGTAATATTATGTGATAACATGTGTGAAAGACTAACTGGGTCAATCCATATATTTAATGTGCCAACTGGACAAATATTTTAAAAATATGATACAACTAGAATACTCTAAACCATGGTTGTCAGGATCCCGATCCTGATATTAGGATCTTACGATTTTACGATACTAAAAAGCAAAAACGATCCGGATCCTACATAGGATCTTTGCAAGCTTAAGATCTTATAGGATCCCGATCTTGACCATACGATCTTACGATCTAATCCGATCCGATCTTACTCTTCTCGGATTACAAACTAAAAAACTACAAATTTATGAGTTGTTTGTTTGTAGAATTCAAAAAACAACATGTTAATCTTTTTAAACATTTTATAATCATAATTTAGGACAACATTTATGGCCCGTTTGGTTTGTTGCTAGGAATCACAATGGGTATCGGATTTGGTATGGGGTAGAATGACAATGGTAATAAAAAAGTGTATCATTACGATTGTTTATGTTTGGATGACAAAATATGGAATGAAAAAGTGTATAGATATTTGAGTTTTGTAGTGGAAAAGAGAGGGGCTCGCGGGAATGGATTTTATAGACACCAAATAGGTGTGTAATGAGTCTATGGCTATGATATACTCATTTCATTCCCGGGCCGACTAAACAAACTGTTGAGTTTATGATATATAAAATAAAATAAAACATAAAGACATCAAGAGTACACAGCGGAAGACTTAAGATCATAACAAATAAATTAATTAACTGAAAGTATGCGTAACGTACCTCTTGCGAATATCAAATCTCTCGAGCAAAGCAAGACCACCCTCGAGCAAAGCAAACCAAAGAAGTACTTATTGGTGTAAGAATAATGTCTTACAACCACGTTCTTGTACACACAAATTAACCAACGAATCAAGCGATTGCTAGATCTAACACAAGCCCTCGTATATGCAAAAACAAAACCGAACTCCCTAACAAATGGGGTGTTCGGCCAAGCTATGCAAAAGAAAGAGAAGAGAGGAGATCTAGGGTTAATTCAATGCACAAGGTGTGAATGAAACCCTAGACCCTACCCCTCCTTATATACTAGTAGGTAAAACTTAGAGGACAAGTTAGGGGAATGGAGGCCTTGGAGAAGCCTATGGCCGGCCACCAAGAGGAGCCCAAAGCCCATTCCATAACTTTCCCAAGTTTCCATTTCTAGTCCTTCTCTTTTCCATTTTAACGGTCGTTAGTCATTTTTCCGTTAAATACATAACGATCGTTAACCGGACTTAATGTGTAATAATTAATCGTAAACATAAACATTAATTATTAACTTTAATTCTCATTCGCTAATGTGTGCAATCCCGTGGTCACGAGTTCGAATCCGGACATTCACATGTTTGTAAATATATACATTTCCAACAGCTCCCACTTGGATATGTTTACAAAACGTGAAATGACATTGGTTAGCGTCTAGCAACACGCCAATGCCCCCGGTACAACTCGTGTATGGTCTTCTGGAGAAAAACCAAGTTTGATGATTCATCATCATATTCATCCTTTTGTTTCTAATACCATGTTAATAAGAATATGGATCTCACTCATTTCTTAATTAACTATTCTGTTTCTCGCTTTATGATTTATTAAGATTACCAATTCTTCTGAACAGAAGACCTTGGGTATGGCCATACAAACATCTTAACAATCCTACGAGGGGCCCAGTAGTATTAAACTTCAAAATGAATTTGAAGGAAACAAATCCCATTTTGACTACAAGCAGGATTCATAAATTTCGCAACACTTCTGAAAACAACCCTTATAACTACCAGTTACGTGTAGCGTTAGATTGCTTCACAAAAATGCACTACATCCATAACATATCTCTTGTATCTCAAGTCAGAGGATAAATATACATGATATACTTAATGACAAAGATCCATAAAGTATCATCATGTTGGTGGGATAAGTCCTATATTCAATTCATTGAATATCATCTGAAATTAGTCATGCTACGCATCAATATACTTTCAAGTATATTCTAACTAATACTCAGATTTGTCTTAATTCAATATCATTCCCATGTTATTGATTGACAACGGACTATTTAGAATAACTTAAGTTATTCAAGGATTTAAACATGTAAATATAGGACAACATTATAATAAATGAATAATAAACATAACAAAAATACTTTATTTCATTTCAATAATAATGTTTACAATATCCTTTTATCTAAAATACTTAGTCACAGATGGGCATGAAACTACTAGCTAAACGAAGTCCAAACTTATCAGACAAATGATTAAGTTTTTCACCAGGCAAGGCCTTCGTTAACGGATCTGCTAGGTTATCATCTGTGTGAACTTTGAGCAACTCAATTTCACCTATCTCGACTTGCTCTCGAACATAGTGATATTGTCTAGGATAGTGTCTGGTGCCCTTCATGACTCCAGGTTCATGGGCAAAAGTAATTGCAGCTGAATTGTCACAATACACTTTAATAGGATGTTCAATCGACGGCATAACACCAAGCCCCGAAACAAACTTCCTTATCCAAACAGCTTCCATGGCAGCCTCAGACGCCGCTATGTACTCACTTTCTATAGCAGACATCGCAAGTGTTGTCTGTTTCTTACTCTTCCAATCCACAGCACCTCCATTGATGACAAAAATGTAACCCGTTTGAGACTTCGTATCATCTTTGTCACACTTCCAGGATGCATCGCAGTAACCTGTAACAGACAGTTCTGCTTCTGGATTTCCTCCATACACTATGAACATATCTCTTGTAGCCCTAAGGTACTTGAGAATATGCTTAACAGCAGTCCAGTGAATTTCACCCGGATTCTGTTGATACCGACTGGTCAAGTTTTGAGCAAACGCCACATCAGGCCTTGTGCATCGTACCGCGTACATGATAGATCCTACAGCCGAAGCATAAGGAACTTTCTTCATACGCGCCACCTCTGCAGGTGTTGAAGCACAGCCTTGGCTGCTCAAACCATGATTTACTTGCATTGGCAAAAATCCCTTCTTGGAATTTTGCATATTGAATCTCTTCAATATTTTGTCAATGTAAGCACTTTGGCTTAAACCAATTAGCCGCCTTGATCTATCCCGGTAGATCTTGATTCCAAGGATATATGCTGCTTCCCCTAAGTCCTTCATCGAAAAACATTTACCAAGATAGGCTTTCACCTCATTCAGACTTGGTATATGATTTCCCATGATTAATATGTCATCGACATACAGAATAAGGAAAGTAACATGACTCCCACTAGCTTTGTGATATACACATGGCTCATCAAGATTCTGAGTAAATCCAAAACTTTTGATTTCCCCATTAAATCTTTTATTCCATTGCCTTGATGCTTGCTTTAGTCCATAAATGGACCTCTTAAGCTTGCATACACGGTTAGGAAATAATGGATTCACAAACCCCTCCAGTTGTGCCATATAGATGTCTTCATCTAGACGGCCATTTAGAAAAGCATTTTTGACATCCATTTGCCAAATCTCATAGTCATAGTGTGCAGCTATAGCTATGAGAATCCTAATAGCTCTTATGTCCGCTACAGGAGAGAATGTCTCCTTGTAGTCAACGCCATAGGTTTGAGTAAAACCTTTAGCCACCAGACGAGCCTTGTAGGTGTGTACATTGCCATCCATGTCAGTTTTCTTTTTGAAGATCCACTTACTCCCAACGACCTTAGCCTTGGGAGGAAGGTCAACTTCAATCCAGACATCATTATCTTTCATGGATTGCATTTCCCCATTCATAGCAATCTGCCATTTATCCTTCTCAGGATCAGCCATGGCAGCCTTATAGTTGGCAGGTTCATTAAGATCCCCAACCATATTTTCCTCCACCTCTACGTTAAGACATAGACGGTCAGGTGCACGTATAGTCCTTTCAGACCTACGAATGGGAACAACTTCAGGAGGAGCACCTAAGCTTTCAGGTTCTTCTTGAAGTTGGCTAGTATTTTCAGAAGGTGTTGTATCTTCTTGATCATATTCCAGATCATATACTCTCCCACTGAGTTCTTGAGATATGAGATTCCTTTCAAGAAAATCTCCATACCTAGCCACGATGACTTTGTTCTCAGCTGGGTAGTAAAAATAGTAACCCATAGTTTCCTTAGGGTATCCTACAAAGATACACTTAACAGATCTGGCTTGGAGCTTATCAGGTGTGTCACGTTTAACAAACGCTTCACATCCCCAGACCTTTAAGTAAGAAAAGTTGGGGGCTTTTCCTGTCCATATTTCATATGGAGTTTTAACAACCTTCTTAGTTGGAACCATATTCAAAATGCGAATAGCAGTCTCAAGGGCATAATCCCAAAAAGTAAAAGGTAGAGTCGTAAGTTCAAACATTGATCGTACCATGTCAAGTAAGGTACGATTTCTCCTTTCAGATACACCATTTTGCTGTGGAGTATAAGGAGATGTGAGCTGCTGGATAATTCCACACTCAGCTAAGTAATCTTTGAACTCTTGACTTATATACTCACCACCTCTATCGGATCGAAGAGCTTTAATCTTCTTTCCAAGTTGTAATTCTACTTCACTTTTGAAAACCTTAAATGTTTCAAAGACTTCATGTTTATGTTTAAGTAAATAAACATAACCATAACGACTGAAATCATCCGTAAAGGTTAAGAAGTAGACAGCACCACGTTTTGACACATGTCTAAGTGGACCACACACATTAGTGTGTATCAATCCAAGTAGATCAGAAGCCCTTTCCACTTGAGGTGAAAAAGGTTTCCTTGTCATCTTCCCAGCAATGCAAGACTCGCATTTGTCAAATGATTCATCATTGACCGTTTGTAAAAGCCCATCGTGTTGCAGCTTTTCCCGTTTCTTGCCAATATAGGCAAGGCGACAATGCCAAAGATAAGAAGAGTCACAGTTCGACTTGCTCTTCTTATTGCTAATGCTATACAACGAATTATTTTCATTGGATATACAACCATCCATATCAATTTCAAACACACCAAGAATAGGAATTGCATTAAAGTAAAAAACATTATTTAAAGAAACTGAAATTCCATAACTTGTAAAAGTGTGCACAAAACCAATATCTTTTAACAAAAAAACTGAAATGACACCCCTAACAATGGAGGGTGCATAATGACAATTATTTAGTTCTAAAATTAAGCCCGAAGGCAACACTAAATCAAAAGTCCCTATGGCTTCGACAGCTGCACGCTTTCCATTTCCAACGTACAAGTATCTCTCTCCACAGGTCAACTTCTTCGCCCCTCTAAGTCCCTGCGATGTATTACAGATGTGAGTACCACATCCTGTATCATATATCCAGGAATTTAACTTATGAGGAAAAGAAAATAATTCAAACATAAAAATACCTGATGAGCTAGGCACCATCTTATTTTTATTCTGAAGGCACTCATTCAGATAAACTGGACAGTTCCGCTTCCAGTGACCTGGTGAGTTGCAGTGGTGGCAAGACAAATCCTTCTTAGGATTCTCCTTTTTCTTTCCAGGGTTCTTCTTAGGAGCTGGTGGGATGACAACTTGTTTCCCATTTCCTTTTCCTTTCCCTTGCTTATCTGCTTGCGGCTTAGGCTTATTCACCCTACCACCCTGTATAGCGAGCACAGCAGGTGTAGGAGCCTTCTTTGGCAATCTCTTCTCGTAGTCTACAAGCATTGCATGTAACTCATTCAATGTCTTCCCCGTGCAATGCATGTTAAAATTGCGGACAAAATCACCAAATCGTTCCTGATTAAGGGAATGATTGATGAGTCCGACACATACATCGTTCGAGTAACCACAGCCGAGCTTCTCCAATTGGTCCAAGTGATGTTTCATCTCAAGGACGTGGTCGGAGACAGATTTGCCAGCCTCCTGCCTGCAGCTGTGAACCTTTTCAATTAGTTCATACAGTTCAGCTGCTGGTGGCTTCTCAAACATACGTTTGAGTTCATCTAGCATGCTCATAGGCGGATAGTGCTCAAATTGTTTTTGCAATTGAGCAGACATCCCCGAAAGCATTAGACACGCCACATCATTATGCTTCTCATATTCAACACGATATGCCTCTAATTCAAGAGCAGTTGCCGTGTTGGGAGGAGCTTCAGGCAGAGGTGTAGTCAAAATTTCAACCCTTTTGGCAACACGAAGGATGATCCTAAGTGAACGATGCCAATCATTGAAATTAGGGCCAGTCAGCTTGTCCCTTCCAATCATATCTTTGAAAGCGGCACTCAGTAAGCTCATAGTGTTATCAGATTGAGCCATCTACAGAAAAAGTTCAAAAAACCATAATTAGTATTTTGATAATTTTCCTTTTCAATAAACAATTAAATACCCAAGGTTCATATTCATATAACCAATTAATATTTATTGAAAACTAGGATCCAAATTGTCATAATCTCATCACATCAGTTGATCTGTTAGTGATGAACCTTATACAAAATGGTAGAGCATTTGCTCAATTGCCAATTTCAATTGCAATTCCTAGATTTATGGGATTTACATATAGCCAATATCAATCGCCATGTAAACATGTTTTATCCCATCTTATGCCTTGAGTTTTCAGTTTTCACCGCCTAACTCAATTAAGTTGTCCAACTTAAGAAACTGCAAAATCGTCCATGCCCGTTCTCACGACACGTGGACATTTTACCCTTTGATTAAGATCTAAATCACGTTCTCACGCAAATAGAAAGTAATCTTAGGTGTTTCCGTTTCGTTGGATGGCATATAACTTAAATTTAAAGGGTAATAGTTTTGATGTTAAATCAAATATGTACAAAGATGTCATGCATTCATCTTTGTAGCATAGTTTTTATTAAAACATTTATATCTTGTTTTAATGTTTAAGCTTTTCATCATCAAACTTTAATTGAGGTATTGGGTTCACCAATCAAGGAATTAGTGTTAATTATCATCCATTATACCGTACTTTTGCATAAGTGTAAACACTTAGTGTTTCGGATAATTACCACCTAAGTGGCGCATGGAATCAATACTAATTCGCCCTTAAGATGAGCTTGCACATTTAATGACTTACTAAGTAGCTCCACTCGAACTTACAGGGGGCAGAGGACCAGGTACGTGCTAAAGCACAACCTTAGACATCCATTCAGTGTGACTGTGCGCACTTCTTTAAACCCCTTTTATTAGTTCATTCTCATGGGTGAGCCGTTCAGTCATTTGTACCAAAGTCATCAATCAATTAAACGATTATGATTACTATTCTTAAAAATACATGTTTCACCATTGTTTAGGTCAGTTTATTTTTCTTGTAAAAATACCCTTGTTACAAAATACAAACAAGCAAGTATTTGAAAAAATAAACAAATAAACAATGAATACATAACAAATACAAGTCATGTATATCAAATAGCCACATGCAAACGGTTTTGATAAATCTTATTAATAACCAATTTTATTAACTGTCAATATGCATATATTTAATTAAGACTTCCACCCGTTTTCATCTATGTACAAGGTGAACCACATGCATCGATTCATCGATTGCGTAAGTCAAAACTAAATATATACCACATAGCACATAACTGATTAAATAATAACAATTGAGGTCTTCCCCAATTTAAAATCTATCAATATTTAATGTATATCACTTAAAACATGAAAGACATACAATAAACAGATCCATGATAAAACATGCAGGTAATAATCATGGATATAAATTACACTTAACAATTAATGCAATTATCAAAGTTACGCATCTACACATAAAGTTGCATGCATCTTAGGGTTTCTAATCCAATTAAAACAATAGTTTACAAAACCCTAATTAGGGCACCAAAAAAACGCCCCCCTCAAAATTAGGGTTTAGGTTTTGCAAACCCTAGATCTAAGCATACAAATAATAACACATTCATGTTTATTTTAATTATGTGTTTCAGTAATTAATTACTTGTTATACAAGGCTCGTGATGCCACTGTTTAGTTTATGATATATAAAATAAAATAAAACATAAAGACATCAAGAGTACACAGCGGAAGACTTAAGATCATAACAAATAAATTAATTAACTGAAAGTATGCGTAACGTACCTCTTGCGAATATCAAATCTCTCGAGCAAAGCAAGACCACCCTCGAGCAAAGCAAACCAAGGAAGTACTTATTGGTGTAAGAATAATGTCTTACAACCACGTTCTTGTACACACAAATTAACCAACGAATCAAGCGATTGCTAGATCTAACACAAGCCCTCGTATATGCAAAAACAAAACCGAACTCCCTAACAAATGGGGTGTTCGGCCAAGCTATGCAAAAGAAAGAGAAGAGAGGAGATCTAGGGTTAATTCAATGCACAAGGTGTGAATGAAACCCTAGACCCTACCCCTCCTTATATACTAGTAGGTAAAACTTAGAGGACAAGTTAGGGGAATGGAGGCCTTGGAGAAGCCTATGGCCGGCCACCAAGAGGAGCCCAAAGCCCATTCCATAACTTTCCCAAGTTTCCATTTCTAGTCCTTCTCTTTTCCATTTTAACGGTCGTTAGTCATTTTTCCGTTAAATACATAACGATCGTTAACCGGACTTAATGTGTAATAATTAATCGTAAACATAAACATTAATTATTAACTTTAATTCTCATTCGCTAATGTGTGCAATCCCGTGGTCACGAGTTCGAATCCGGACATTCACATGTTTGTAAATATATACATTTCCAACACAAACACCTTTAATCGGAATGAAATCCATAAACTCATTCCGATAGGGAAATACCAAACACACCCTTATATCAAACATTAATAGTATTTTGTGGTTATAATGTATTAGAATTTGTAGATTTGTATAAAATTACATAAACTATTAAGAAATAACATTAGAGTAGGATCTTAAGATCTCGATCCGATCTTACGATCACGATCTTGCAAAGACAAAAACGATCCTGGGTAGGATCCCGATCTTGACAACCTTGCTCTAAAGGCCTAATATGGCCTCTAGGGTGTGTTTGGCATTGTGGTTTCAAGAAGTAGAACAATATTTTCTAATGTTTGGTATTGTTTTACTGAATCTGGTTATCTAAATCAATCGAGAGTTATTTTAGTTCTTATAGCTTAAGCTTAAATATTCAGTTTTGGATAAGGGTAGCTGCAACAAGACTGTTTCCGAATTATAACTCGGCTATCAGGCTATGTTAGAATCTCTTAGCCCAGACCGGATAAAGACCACATATGACTATACGAGCCCACTTGGGGGTCCTTATCAAGCTTATGTGCAAGCATCAACTTCTAACTAGCTATCTTTAAGTATAATGGCATACCATTTTTGAAAGGGGTTGATACGCACACCATTTTTTCTATGCATGTAATGCAAAAATGTGGTGTATGTATCAAAAAAGATGGTGTGCATATCAACACCAATTTTGAAAGCATTTAAGGAAATCCAAAAAGTATACTATTTCCCAAACTTCTTATTTTTAAGTTGCTTAACCTAAAAAGCAATCCTAAACACCCTTTTAAAAACAAACTATTTTGCCTTGAAATGGAAATGGAAATAGCAATAAAAGTAACATGTTAAATAAGTTATTCAAACAATGAGTTACGTACCGCACCAGGAGTAAAGGATTCAAAGTACTCCCCTTGAGTTTTCTTCATTCGATTACGCATGTAAGGATCACATGACAGATAAAGATTCTTAACAAGGATACCATTAGAACCTTCTGCTAGCTTAAGTTTGATGGTTTCGGATGTATTGAGGAACATGTCGGATTCCTTAGGAAACCCATTAATGTAGTCCTTGAATATTATCTGTTTGTTCTTCACTACTTGTTCCATTAGATTGCTAAACCTCTAGTTTGAGTTTGAATGTGAAGAGGGTCTCGAACCACTGCGAATGTTGTAACTGAGTATGATGACCATAGACTATTGAGTTTGATTGTAGTGTGAGTGGATAGGATGGTGCAAACATGTTTGCATTATGACCATAGATTCTCGCTTTCCATCAGGTCATATTTTCTTGCTTTCCATCAGTATTTTTGTGCAAACATGGTAACATCTTTTGCCTTTGGTAGTTTTGTTATTGTGGTATATGGGGGTGACCAGCGAAAGGGTTTGGAAAAATCACGGGTATACACCGGTTAGGTCTCTTACATACAAGTCTAAGACTCGTCTTTTTTCAAGTAACCTGAATAGTGAAAACATCATTGTGCACCCATTTTATTTAAGAAAAAGGACCATGATAAGGTGAATCACATATAGTTTGCTTATCAAATCATTACTGTATAACTTACTTTTTCGTGAAAATTACCATGTTCTTCAACAACAAATCAACATACCTTTTACTTAGCAGTTATAAGAGTAACCGTCAAATCAAACTAGAACATCCGAGTTCACGTATTAAAAGAGACAAACGAGTGTAAGTATATGTTGTTCTAAAAGCAAACATCCCTCAAATTCGCATATTGATGGTAAATGTTACTCTAACATTACTCTTGTTACAATACTGTTATTACATGGAAATATGATATATTAAAACTTATGTTAAACAAACTATAAAATTATGCTAGTGTTTATATAGACATTACCACAATTTATGCATGATCACGACAGTTAGCTAGCCTAAATATTCAATCATTCTCGAGCCACAGCCACCACTTGCTTCCCGACGTTTTTACCAGAAAACAGACCAACCATTGCCGCGGGTGCATTCTCAAGTCCCTCTACAATGTCTTCTACGTAATGCATTGTCCCGTTTTTTATAAGCGGTATTACCATTTCTAGATACTTTGGGTACAAGTGATAGTGATCAGCCACATTAAACCCTTTCATGGTGACACGTTTTATCACGAGGGTAAAGAGGTTACGCACTCCCTCCGATTGCTCTAAGTTGTATTGTGAGACCATCCCACAAACTGTAATTCGACCATTTAATCTCATATTCAAGAGTACTGCATCCAACATCTTTCCACCAACGTTATCAAAGTATATATCAATGCCATCAGGAAAGTACCTGACATGTTAACTATTGCGTTAATCATGACTAGAAAAATAAAGTATATACAATATTAACCTAAATCTTTGGATAAAAATCGATTTAGGAGGTTGTGTTGTCGCGGATTTTCAGACTAAAACAAGAATGTATGCGATTTTTAACTTCTAGCCCTCATTTCAACTAACTATTTTGACTTAATTTGCATAATATAAAACACAACGTGAAATGACCCATTCCTAAATTGATAGTATAGTACCTAAACAAAGAACTAGTGTGACGACTATGGTTCAGACTAACCTCTTAAGAGCTGCATCAAAATCTTGCTCTTCCTTGTAGTTAATAGCCTCGTCAAATCCAAGTTGATTCTTTAATAACTCAACCTTGAGTGATGAAGTTAAAAAAGTTTAGAGACAAAAGAATCTGATAATCAACATTTATGGAAATACGCAGAAACTAACAGGATAGGAATACATTTACATGCACTAGATGATGCCTGTTTATCATATAAGTAGAAACTCTATTAAGTTATAAGCACACCAACCTTTTCTTTACTACCCACACTACCGACAACATAACACCCTAATAACTTTGCAAATTGCCCAACGAGCTGACCAACTGCACCTGCAGCAGCTGAAACAAAGACATACTCCCCTTTCTTTGGAGCACAAATTTCATAAAAACCAGCATATGCGGTCATACCCGTGGAACCTATGAAGAAGCCAACAAAAAAGGATCATGAGAAAGGTGGTAAAATGGCCACATTAAGCGGGTTGGATTGCTTTTGTACAAGGATCATATCATTTGAATATAGATATTTTGCTTAAAAAGTAACTTAATAGGTTTTATGCATTATACTTACACTTCAAGTCTAATCAGTATGTAGACCGGTGATAAAGCGCATAAAATCACCCTTTTCTAAATACTACTACATGTCATGGCCAAGAGACCTTTGGATTAACGATATGTGAGTGATCCATTAACCAAGAGGATGTTGCTTCAAATCTCAATCGAGATATATGTGACATTAGGTGGTATAATAGGTATGTGAATGTTAATCTTTCAAAAAATTAATAACGTACTCGTCATGAAAGTTAGTCATGCATTCACATATGTTTTGAGCACTATCACACTCATTCTTGTCAGAGGTCTTCCTGGAAGCAGTCTCCTTACCTTCGGGTTTACCCAAAGGTAGGGGTATGACATGTCTACATTCTACCTCCCCCATACCCTGCTTATTAGGCGGGTTTGGATATCGTTTTTGTGGTTGTTGTCCTGAAAGTTAGCATGTTGGACTAGTATCATTTACTTCAAAAAACCGTATATTAATTCTACCAACATGTAAAAGGTATAATGACAAGATATGTTTATACGTGGACCAAAAACGATAAAATCACTGGTGTATCTCCAAGGTCCATGTGTGGGTATGAGACTCTCATGAGCGAATGCCATAATCTAAGCCAGTCTTTAATACAACTACTATAATTTGTTTTCCTCTGCAATTGCACAAATTTATGATTTCCTAGCTAGCATCTTCGGCCCCTACTATTCATGTCAAAAATGCTTTTACAACTTATTATACGTATGTGCGTACTAACACTAGAAACTTATAGAGCTCCTTATGGACAACTTATTTCACAAGATTGAGGCACGATAAAAGCACTTTTAACTTAAGAACATACCAAGAATTCCCATGTAATAAGAAAGAGGAATATCAGTATGTTGAGTCTTGAATAGAGACTCGGGAGCACTGATAATGCTGTATTCTTCCCATCCGGTCAATCCCCAAACTAGGTCACCTTTCTTGAAGTTTTCATGCCCAGAATCCACCACTTTTGCGACTCCAGATCCTGATAGAGGCTGCAAGATGGATAATTTGTACATGAGACTCAAGTTCAAATAGTAACATTATATGTTCTATTTATTTTACATGATTCGTTAATGTTGACCTTTTTTGATTCAATCTTTAGACAGCATATGAGGTTTTTCTTGTTCATGTTATCTAGAGAAGGCGAGTCTTTGACTAAAATATACGCTGCATAACTGGATTAACTCGTAACCGTTTCCAACCCTTTATTCAATCTTTGATTAACTATAAGGCATAGTAAGCTCAGAAGTCAGCAAATAAGCTAGAAAATATGACCTTATGAAATATAAGAGTCAAATATACTCATACGAAACTAGTTCACATAGTCTTAAACAAACACCACCTAAAGGTGTTTTGACACTATGACAAATCCTTTAAAAAATTATCACATAATCATATCCTTTCCCGTTCGAAAAAAGCATAACCATATCTATTTACGAAGTACATTATAATGGAAACCTACACATGATCCAATAATCTATCGGTTAATCAGATTGCTCAATTTTTCCTACGTCATTGATTAGTAGGGAATAACCAAGAATTCTATTGCCTTTTGGTCAATCCTAGCAAAGCCGTCTCGTGGATTTCAGTGGCCCCGTGCCATTACCACAAAGAGGCCCTCAAACACACACATAATATACATATGTATAAGTAGTGCATGAATTAATTAAGCTCGAGTCTCATATTGTGTTCATATATATAATAAAAGTGCATGAAATTTGGTGGCCCTCGTCAAGCGGTGGCCCTGTGCAATCGCACCTCTTACACTCCCCAAAAGCCGGCCCTGAATCCTAGTTGTGATTACGCAAGGGTCTCGAAATCTTACTCCATCTAAAAAATTACTTAATCACCCTAGCTAGGTTCGAAAATAAATAGAAAATCGATTTACAGCACTATGGTCTACTAATGAATCATACCTCATTTCTTACACGGGTCATACAGTAGTTTTAATGCAGTAAAATTTACAAATAAGCAAAAAACGAGCTTATAAAATTACGTACCAAACCAGGAGTAAACGATTCAGGACCTCCAGTTTTAGTCATGCGAGCACGCATGAAAGGGTAACACGACAAATAAAGATTCTTAACAAGTACACCATTAGAACCTTCGGGTAGTTTAAGGTTAATCTTTTCAGATGTTTTAAGGATCATGTCAGATTCTTTAGGAAATCCAGTCACGTAGTCTTTGAATATTATTTGTTTGTTGGTGATCATTTGTTGTTCCATGATCAAAATGTTTTTTTGTTTCGGCTTGAAGGTGAAGAGATAGAGATAGTCAAATGGTGTTGTAGTGTGGTGCCATTATGAATGTTTCAAACATGTGTTGTATACTATGATAGAGATGTGAGTGGATATGATTGATTGAGTTAACATGTTTGTATTATGACCATGCAATCTTGATATTTAGCAGGGTGACAATCGAGTCGCGTTCGTGTTTATCTATTCGGATTCGCGTGTTGGCGGGTTAGTATAGCATTTACCCTAACACGACCCATTTATTAATCGTGTCAAGAAACTCAACCCTAACCCAGACCTGCATAACACGTGTAACCCATTTGTGACCCGTTTAACCCATTTAAGTAAATAGGTCAAGCAGTGAATAAAGTTGGTGGTTTATCGATTTAACTAGTTTAAATGTAAAAAATGATAAAAGTATCTAAAATATGATAAAAATAATATACAAATAACTATGCGACAATTTTCTGAATTATAAGCATCAATTTTCATGATATCTAAAGTATGAAATTATAATTCACTCATACTAAGGTCCCGTTTGGTACGAGGGAGTAAAGATTGGATTGAGAGATAATGCCAAAAAACATTGTTTGGTATATGTGTGGGCCCTACAAAAATGGGGATGAATACTGAATTCATGCCTTTGCAGAATTCTCAAGTTGTTAGGCTACTTTTGCCAATTCTTTTCTGAAATGTGGGCCCTGCTTTAACAGCATCCATTCATTATCTTTTTATCCTATTTTAAAATTTATAATATTTTTAAAATTTTAAACTATATTCATTTAAAATATAAATAATATATTTTTTATTGCATCTTTCTCTCTCCTAATCCAAATCCAAATCCCAATCCAAAATCAAATCCAAATCCAAATCCTAAACCCATCTACAAACCAAACGGGCCCTAAGTAAATAACAAAATATATTTAATCCACATCCAACATAAAAACCAGGTTATATACTTTATTTTTAAGATATTATATACTTAAACGGGTTCACCTTTTTAATACTTACTCAACCCAAACACGACACATTTATTAAACGGGTTAGACGGGTTGACCCGTTTTTTACCCAAACCTATTTATCCTCAACCCAAATCTGTTTAAATTCGTGTCGGGTTCGTATCGTTTATCGTGTCGTGTCGAGAATCGCCACCCCTAATATTTAGATAGGATTTTAAGGATTATATTATTATGAAAAGAGTAAATTGCAAAAACCGTCCTTATGTCAAAATCGCAGGTGCAGTTTAATAACTTTAAATGGGGGCAGTTTATACGGACCTCCTATAGAGAGGTTTCCAGTCATTGCACGCATCGAAAGATTGTACAGTGTGCATCACGGTGTTGTACTATTTAAGGAACTCCCGGTTTACTTATTGTGACGGGAGTTTAATAACTTTAAAAATGCATCAACAGTCTTTGTGAGGAACTTACTTTTTGTCACGGGCAAAAGTGAAATGAATGGGTTGAAACTGAGACCAGTTCATACGTATTTTAAGTACGCTAGGTATTTTTAGAAGTGTATTCACGCTATAAGGAGTATTTAATAACTACTTGTAGCATGCATATATCAAGGCAACATCACACCAGACATCACATTGACCACAAATTGCACAAATTTATTCCATACAATCCGACTCTTTGACCAAATTAAACCAAAAAAGTATTCATAGTAACACCATATAGCCTATAGACATAGATCACTCGCGCGCCACGACCACCACTTGCTTTCCAATATTTTTTCCAGAATGAGTACCAATCAAAGCCGCGGGTGCATTCTCGAGCCCTTCTACAATGTCTTCTATGTAATTTATCGTGCCATTTTTAATTAATGGTATAATCATTTCTAGATACTTTTGGTACTTGTGATAGTGATCATATACAAGGAACCCTTGCATGCGCACACGTTTTGTTACTATCTTATTAAGGTTACGCACCCCCTCCCCTTGCTCCAAATTGTAATGTGAGATCATACCGCAAGCTGAAATTCGGCCATTTAGTCTCATGTTCAAGAGTACTGCTTCCAACATCTTTCCACCAACACTATCAAAGTAAATATCAATTCCTTTGGGAAAGTACCTAAAACATAAAAAGAACCATCTTAAGAAACTAGAGATGTTAAACCAAACATATTTATATGGAAACCAGTCGCTTTTGTTGTACTCTATGGATAATGGGTCAAAATGGTCAAATGTTACCAAAAAAAACTATTGAACGAGTCAAATGGTTAAACATGATAAAATTTACCTAACGCGTTAGAAGCAATTTTTTTCTTACTTAAACCCGTTTTGACCCATTACTGAACCTACTTGTTTATCCGCTCCTACAAATAACTAATCTAATAATGGTTTTGCTTTATTTTAAATGAAATCTATGGTTCAAACAAACCTCTTGAGTGCAACGTCAAGATCTTGCTCTTCCTTGTAGTTAAAAGCCTCGTTAAATCCAAATTTATTCTTCAGCAAATCAACCTTGGGTGATATAGCACACATAAAAACGATTCAAGATGAAATAAAAGAATAATTTTCAAACTTGGAACATTAGGAAGAAATACTTAAGTTGTGTGTGCATACAACGCCAAGCAGAAGACGGAATCATAAGCTAATGTAACTAATTTTTATAGTGGAGATAAATTAACATGAGCATAGTAATCATATAAGTATAAATATGCAAAAATGTGAAAAGCACGAACCTTTTCCTTCGTACCAGCACTCCCAACAACATAGCATCCTGATAGCTTAGCAAACTGCCCAACCAACTGCCCAATTGCACCAGAAGCAGCCGAAACAAAGACATACTCTCCTATCTTTGGAGCACAATTATCATAGAAACCGATATAAGCGGTCATACCAGACAAACCTATACAAACACCAAAACAAAAAAAAAATCGTAAGTTAAAAAACAAGGTCATAATTAAAGCAACCTATTCTATACTTCTCTTTTCATAACACTAGCTTAAACTATTTAAAGTTTACTAACATACTTTTCGATAATGATAATATAGGACAATCTCATAAACCAAAAACAACAGAATGAATCAATGAATTATTGAAAATTATACACGGAATACTATTTATCAAGTCTTAATAAATCTTAGCATGCGGTTACGAGGCTATTACAGACTATATTCATCATATAAGACATCAAGACAATCCCTTATTATAATAACCAAGGATTACGGTATAATATGAATCTGGCCTACTATTAAAGCTCCTAGTGTACTTTACATGTTTATTGAAACAGTTCAAACAGAAATCATACCAAGGATTCCGATATAATATGAAAGAGGCACATCAGTATGTTCAATCTTGAAAAAATCCGCAGGATCATTGATAATGCTGTATTCCTCCCATCCGGTAGTTCCCCAAATTAGGTCGCCTTTCTTAAAGTTTGCATGCCCAGATTCAAGAACTTTAGCTACTCCATATCCTGTTATAGGCTGCAAGGTGGTAGATTACATCAAATACAACTTCCACAGTAATAACTCATTTGACCTAAAATGTCAAACCATTATCTCCAACTTTGAAACGAAAGTAGTAGCGAAAACTGGTAACTCATATACGTGTGTAATTCAAAATGGAAGTAGACACTTTATATGGATTCTTGGTTGTGCTACTCAAGATTTGTACTTGGGTCAAATTTATTCTTGTAATGCTAAAATTGTGTGGAATGATTTGAAAGAATAGTAAAACTGATGAGTCTGTGATTTTTAACATGCACTATAAAATACATACATTTACTCAATTTGGTATGCCATTAGCTGAATACTATCATAAGTTCAATTCTCAATGGAGACAATATGATTCTTTGGTTGATCTGCCTAGGCATGGACGGACCCACATGTATGTCGGGTGTGATACGGGCTATACCCGATTTTAGGTCACGAAGTGTAAAAACATTTCAAAACTGTCGTTTTTGTGGTATGTGCAACCCTCAAATTTTTTTTGCTACTTTTTTTTCTTACGGTGTAACTTTAGTTAGCGCAACATTTTTTTTGTGCAACACCTTCTTAAAAATCCTGGGTTCTTCCCTGTCTAGGTTTACTTGTGACAAAACATATAAGCCAAAGAAGCATGACTAGATGATTAGGCTTATGTAGTTTCTTATGAGACTTGATGATATGATTAGTAATGTTAAGAGTAATATTTTAATCATTGATCCTTTGCATGATGTTAAGTTTACTTTTGCTACTCCATCTAGAAATGAGTCACATACAAATTCTAATGTGGATGCTTCTAGTAGTAGATCTAGTTTATCTGCATTTGTTGCTAGAACCAACGATGATTGGTTTACCAATAGAAATAATCAAAACAGAAGGTTTAATAGAGTTCCTATTTTGGTTTGTAAGCATTGTAACATGAATGGCCACGCCATTGATAAGTGTTTTGAGTTAGTGGGCTATCCTCCAAGTTTTGAAAAGAATCCTAAGGCTAGTAACCCTAAGGCTGCTGTTAATAATGTGTCTGCATGTAATTCTTGTACTAATTCAAGTACCTCTCATACTTTGACTAGTGATCAGTGTCGAAAATGAATTTGTTAAGTAGTTCAGGAACCGGTACTGCTTGTGACATTTAGGGAAATGTTACAAGTATACCTATTGGTTCCAATCATGTGTTTTGTTTTGTATCATGTGGATTCTTTAATTCTAACTCTGATATAAGTACTTATGGTGCTGATATTGGTTGGATTATTGATCTAAGACAGTCAACGCATGACATATACTGCAATGTTGTTATTCAAAGTTATTGATGTTTCTCACTTAAATATTACTGTTGCACATCTCAATGGGACTATTGCAAAAATTAATCAGTTTGGAAGTTTTAAACTTACTAAAACTTTAGTTATTCATGATGTGTTGGTTGTCCCTAGTTATCATGTCAGTCTTTTATCTGTGCATAAAGTTGCTAGTGCTAATAAGTTGAGTGTGACCTTTAATGAAATGAACTGCCTTATTCAGGACTCTGCTCAAAAGTCCCAGGTGAGGACTGGTAGTATGGTTGGTGGTTTATATTTTCTTGATTAAGGTAAGAAACATGTTAAGAGTAATGCTAAAACTTGTGTTGTGTCTAAATGTTTATGACATAATAGATTAGGTCACCCCGCATATCAAGTTTTGAGTGTTTTAAAAATAAAATTGACCTAGGAGAGTTGACCTCTTATCTTGGTGAAGTTTGTCACAAGGCTAAACAAACTAGAGAGCCATTTACTCTTAGTAATCAAAAAACCAATGAGTTAGGGCAACTTGTTCATCTTGATGTTTGAGGCCTATATATGGTCAAAAAGTAGATAAGGATTTAAGTATTTCCCCACCATCGTTGATGACTTTAGCAGGGTTGTTTGGGTGTCAATGTTAAAAAGGAAAAGATGAGGTTTTTTCAAATATAATTATGTTTTTCAACTTGATTAAAACTCAGTTTGGTAAAATTGTTAGAATGTTAAGAAGTGATAATGGAACATAACATGTGAATAAACAGTTTAACAGAATTTTTGTGAATCAAATGGAATCATACATCAAACATCTTATACCTATACCCCTAAGTAAAATGGTATTGCTGAGAGGATACATAGACCTTTACTTAATGTTATTAGGGCACTCATGTTTCGAGGGGGAAGGGGCATACCTTTGAATGTGTGGACTGAATGTGTTCTAACTGTTGTGTATTTAGTTAACAGGTTACCATTTGCTGTCCTTTTGGGAAAAAGTCCATATGAATTAAAACACAATGTAGAACCTAATTTTTATCATTTTAAGTCTTTGGTTGTCTATGTTATGCAAATGTACTTAATAATTATGATAAGTTTTCTACAAGGTTTGAAAAATGTGTTTTTATAGGTTATTATCTGGATACAAAGGGTATAAAATGTGTTGTTTAGATTCTAAACACGTTTTGTTTAGTAGAGATGTAAAATTTTATGAAACTATTTCTCCTTTCAAAAATGAATCTTTAACTAAAGATTAACTAAACGATATAAATAGTTTATTTTCTTTTATAACCAAAGATCTAATGAACCCTATGATGATGAAAGAGATAATAGTAATAAAGATGATGGCATTGATTCATTATTTGAGGTTAATGCAGAACCTAACAATAGTCCTACTGTTGTAGAGGGTTCTGCAGACCTGTAATGCTTCTACCAATGATGAAAATGTTCAATCTCCTACTACTTCTAGTAATGTAGAGAACATTAATAGTTTAATACACTTGGCAATATAAAGCATAAGGTAACTCAGATGATGATAATGCAGATGATGATAATGTAACTTCTAAGGATGTAAATAATTAATCTGAGGGTAAAGATTTCATAAACTTTAATCTTTTATTTGGTTAAGATGAAGGTGACCCATAAAATGTAGCAAATGTGGAGTTTATTAGGAGATCCAATAGGAAATATAGTTTTCCTAGTAGACTGCAAGATTATGAATTAGAAAGGTTAAATATGGTATTAATAGATATGTCAACTATGCTAATCTAAGTTCTGAAAATTATTCTTTTGTGACTAATTTAAGTAAGACTGTTGAACCTAAGACATATAGAGAGGCTTTAACTTATAACAAATGGGTTGAGGCTATAAATAATGAGATGTAAATAGAAACAATACTGGGAAATATATGATTCTAATGGTGCAAATGGATATATAAAATTAAGTATAATTCTAATGGTGACGTTAAAAGGTACAAAGCAATGTTAATTGCTGAAGGGTATAGTCACAAAGAGGGCATTGACTATGAGAAAGCAATTTCAAAAATGGTGAAAATGGTGATTGTTAGGTATGTTTGAGTCTTGTTGTCCAAAATAATTGGTATATTTTTCAATTTGATGTGAATAAGTCTTTCCTTTATGGTGACCTGGTTGAAGATGGTTATATGTCTTTGCAAAAGGGGTATTTTGTTAATGTTGATCAAAGAGTTTGCAAATTAAAAAAGTCTTTATGTGCTTTAAAACGGGCTCTTAAAAAATGAAATGAGAAGTTAACTAGTATTCTGTGTGAGTTTGCTTTTAATCAAAACAAAAATGATTATTCATTGTGTGTGAGTTTGCTTTAATCAAAGCAAAAATGATCACTCATTGTTTACAAGATCTGAAAATGATGTTTTTGTTGTGTTACTTGTTTATTTTGATGATATTATTTTAACTGATAATAAAATTAAGGAAATTAACAAGTTTAAATCATTGTTTAGTTCTAAATTCATGATTAAGGATATGGGTGGGTTAAAATACTTTCTAGGAATAGAAGTCATAAAACGTGAAACCGATGTTTGTTTTTCTCAAAGGAAATGCTATTTGGAATTATTGAATAAGTTTGGTATGTTGGGGTCTAAACCAGTTTCTACTCCTATTGAAGTTAAACCAAATAAAATTAATGTGACAATTATTGATAAAAATGTTTACTCATTAATTAAAATAAAAAGTCAAATATCCGTACAAATGATACAAATGATTTTTTTAAAAGTTTTTGAAAATATATCATAATATTAGGTATTTTGGTGCATAAAAAAGTTGGCGAAGAAGTTTTTCTAATTTTGAATTTTAACACGTTTTTTTAATGGACAAAAAATAAAATTTTGATGTAAAAAAAATTTTGATGCACAAAATTTTCAATTTATTATAATACGATGCGCAATAAAATTTTGATGCAAAAAATCAAATGAAGTTAGGTTTAAAAACGAAATTTTGATGCACAAAAAAGCGATTTATTGCACAAACGTGTTTTTTTAATAACTTTTTGGCAAAATTATCCATTTTTAGAAAAACTACTTTCACAACTTTTTTATGCACCAACATATACCCGATCTTGTGAAACATTTTTGAAATTTTTCGAAAACTTAAAAAAAAAAAAAAAAAAAAAAAATCTTTTGTAGCCTTTATACAGATATTTATCTTTTTATTTAAAAAGCAACTTTCAAAATGCACTCTTAATTTACTTAATAACTTTAAAACTACCTTAAGTTTGTTTAAACCACATGATCCAAAGACGTACAATTCTATGAAAGTATGAATAATATATAAATAATTGATATTATGCTACAAACTTTATTTATCAAATATCTAATAAATATTTAGCGATTTTTTAGTAACAAATATACCTCTGAAAAGGCATCTGATTACGAACAAAATGAGCCAAATATTAAGATACTTTTGATATACGCACGATTTTATAAAAAAATTGAAATAAAGCCACGCCGCAACGCGCAGGTGCTATCTTCCTTGTTATAAATATTCTTGCACCTAAATAACTGAATATTTTATAACAACAAAAACAAATCCCTAAGACAAATAAACAAATGTTACATACCGAACCAGGAGTATAAGACTCGGCATAACTTTCTTCAGTTTTAGTCATACGACTAGTCATGCCAGGTTCACACGACAAATAAAGATTCTTAACAAGTACACCATTAGAACCTTGTGGAAGCTTCAGTGTAATGGTTTCAGATGTTTTAAGGATCATGTCGGATTCCTTAGGAAACCCTTTAACGTAGTCCTTTAGTATTACTTGTTTGTTGGTGATCACTTCTTGTTGTTTTTCCATGATGAAAATGTCCTTTTGAGGGTTAAAGAGGTGGATTTAAAAGTGAGTCTCTCAAACAACCTAGCTAGGAGGATATATATATAATTGCGAAGATAGTCCTTGTGGAACAGATATAAAAGGTGAAAATGATATGTGAAAAAGGGAGTTGTATTGTGAAGATATTCTAAAGAGGGGCTACGGGTGGTGGTTGGTTGCAACGACTGTCGAATGGTGGTGATTCATGACAGTTGTTGTAGCGGTGATAAATAGTGGATCGACCCGATCCATATCTAAGTTCAAGATTTTGTGATGGTCATGTGGTGATGGTGGGTTTAAATGATACTCAGTATGAAATATGATTTTGTATGTGTGTGTTTTTGTGTAACAGTGTATGAAAAAAGAGAAAGAGAGAGATAAAAGATGAGTTTATTTATGATCAATGGACCACAAAAAGATACCAAATTGATGATATAACTTGATGATGGAGTGTGGATACTAATTTGGTGGAGTTTAAACACACATAGCCAAAGTAATTTTGTGATCCTGGCATATTGGTTGGGAATTGTAAAGGGTTTTTCCTGATCCCAGGGCACATGTTAAGCACACCAAAAGAATGGTGGGATTCACGAAAAAAGACATCCGGACTTATAAAAAATACACTTTTCAAATAAAATATATGGGTCCTGATGTCATTTTTCGTGAGTCCCATCATCCTTTTTGTATGCTTAACATGTGCCAGGAGGCACATTGACACATGTTAGAAAAACCAATTGTAAAGACTCCCTCCGTCTCAAATTAATAGTTCATATTTCCTTTTTGGGTTGTCTCAAAAAAATTGTCCACCTTCCATTTTTAGTAATAAATATGGAATTTAGTGGGGGAATATTCCTTATGAGTGGTAGAAAATTGCCATGGTCCCACTTTTATTAAACTTGATGAATTTTGTCCCATGACAATAATTTTGAGACGGAGGGAGTAGAAGATATTAAGGATTTTATACCAAACTTGTGAGGCCCACTAATATTAACAACATTTAAATTTTACCATGATTTCATGGACCGACATCAAATCCTAAGAACCAAAAGCATCCTTAAATTTTGTCAGAATCACATTTTTGTTTGGGACACACTATTCCTACGGGGTCTACCCGTAGAATTGAATACGGGTCCCTCTATTCATACGGTGGCTACACATAGCCTGCCACCTTTGTCCCCTATTTGTCCCCCCGCTTTTTCCAGTACAACACAGTTTTTTGTCAGTTTCTGTTCCGTATTTCTGACAGTTTTAAGCGTTTGGCTTATTAAACTTTATATTTACAGTTCCGCATTTTCAGGTTTATAGCGTTTTGATATAAACAAAATTATAAAAAAAAAAAAAAAAAAAAAAAAAAAAAAAAAAAAAAGGGGGGGGGGGGGGTATCAATAACCAAATGGGGGGTATTAATAACGTGACCCTTGAATACGGGTCTACCCCTACACTGCCATTTCGTCCTTTTCATGTGGGGCCCTCCTTCTCTCTCACACTTTTGTCTTTTTTTTTTTTCTTTTTTTTTATTTGATTTGATTTGATGGATATAGTTTATTTTGTATGGTATATTTAATTTGTGTAGTGTTTTTATATGTATAGTGTATTTATTTGTGTATTGTTTCCATTTAATTAAACAATAACAATAAAACATTTTATAAACTTTTTTTACGTTACTTTTTATAAACTTTTTTTATAAACTTTTTTTACGTTACTTTTTATAAACTTTTTTTATAAACTTTTTGTAAACTTTTTTTTATAAACTATTTCCTTAATCTTTTTTTTATGTTACTTTTTATAAAAAAAAGTTTATAAAAAAAAATTTATAAAAAAAGTTTATAAAAAAAGTTTATAAAAAGTTCATAAAAAAAGTTTATAAAAAAGTTTATAAAAAAAGTTTATAAAAAGTTTATAAAAAAAGTTTATAAAAAAGTTTATAAAAAAAAAAGTTTATAAAAAAAGTTTATAAAAAAGTTTATAAAAAAAAGTTTATAAAAAGAGTTTATAAAAAGTTTATAAAAAAAGTTTATAAAAAAGTTTATAAAAAAAAGTTTATAAAAAAAAGTTTATAAAAAAAGTTTATAAAAAAGTTTATAAAAAAAAGTTTATAAAAAAAGTTTATAAAAAGTAACGTAAAAAAAGTTTATAAAATGTTTTATTGTTATTGTTTAATTAAATAGAAACAATACACAAATAAATACTCTACATATAAAAAGTTAAAAACACTACACAAATTAAATATATCACACAAATAAATACACTATACATATAAAAACACTACACAAATTAAATATATCATACAAAATAAACTATACACATCAAATCAAAAAAAAGAAAAAAAAAAAAAGCAGGACAAAGTTGCATGTGGGTCAAATCAAATTAAAAAAAAAAAAAAAAAAAAAAAAAAAAAAAAGTTGCATGTGGGATGTGGGCCACGCCTGGGTCTAAGGGTAGACCCCGTTGCAATAAAAACATAGCCACTGTATTAATAACTCACCCCTTTTGTTTTCTTTTTTGTCATCAGTCACCTACATCACATCTTGGTTGTTAAGATTCCGATTTTGATATTTCAATTTTACGATTTTACGATATTACAAAACAAAAACAATCTCGATCTTACATAGGATATTTGCAAGCTTAAGGACCCGTTTGATTTGTAGATAAGTTTATGATTTGGATTTAAATTTAAATTTGATAATTGAAAGAAGAAACAAGACTTTTTAAAATGTTGTTTGTTATGAAGTACTATCTTCGTCCCATAATAATTGTCCACTTTGACTTTTTGAGTCTTTCTTGTTCAACTTTGACCACTAATATTACAAAAATAAAAATATTTATGGTCAAAGTTTAATAAAAAAAATTTAGAAAAGTCAAAGTTGACAATTATTATGAGACGGAGATAGTAGCATTAAAGGTTTGGATTTATTTTATATTAATTTTTAGAGCTTTGATACATAGGCCTAACTAAAGAGGCCTAAAAAGAGACCTAATGCATAAATGAATTGTACAATACTGTTACTGTACAATTCATTTAGGCATTAGGTCTCTTTTTAAGCCTCTTTAGTTAGGTCCATCTATCATTTTCCTAATTTTTAAAAGTAATAAAGTGAAAGAGAGAAATGAATGGAGCCTACCATTATAGAGAAAAATAAATAAAACAAATTTAAAAGTGAAACCATTTAAAAAATGGTTTTTTCTATTATGTGCCATAAGACACGTGATAAAAAGTGAAAAAAAAAAATACATTAAAGTATATGAGGATAAAAAAAAATATTTTTTTCATATGTATTTATGTCTTTCTTTATGGATCCCAAGTACTTTTATTTACTTTTTTTTTATTTCTTATCATGTGCCCTAGGGCACATAATAGAAAAACCCTTTATAAAAGCCAACGAGTGTGGGAACCCGCGCGATGCAGCGGGATTGGCTTCAAATGACTTACTTTGTAGCGACATTTAAACTTTAGGGACTAATTTTGCCAAGTTGCTATAGTTAGCAATTAATTCTACAGGACTTAGCTTGTAACGCCCCTTAAACCTTAGGGGACTGTTTTTGTCAAGTTGTGAAACTTTGCATTTAATGTTTGGACTTACTTTGCAGCGCCACTTAAATCTCAGGGGCTGTTTTTGCCAACTTGAGAAACTTTGCATTTAATGCTTGACTTGTTACTGTTTTCTTCCCCGACAATTAGTATATATATATATAATATTTTGCTTGCTATCCTCGTAGATGAGATAGGAATTATGGAAAACATGATATTTAAGCATGATATATAATCTCAAATATCAACCCCTCATACCAAACAAACTTTTCAACTTTCACATCCAATCTCAAATCTCAACCCCTCATAACAAACACACCATTAAGATCTTATAAGATCTCAATATCACCCATATGATGTTAAGATCTAATTTGATCTAATTTTACTTTTCTCAAACCACAAACTAAAAAGTTACAAATTTATGGATTGTGTTTTGTAAATTTACAAAACAACATCATAATCTTCTTAAATACTTCATAATCATAATTTAAGATACCATTTCTATGAAGCATTCATATAGTCAGTGGCGGACCCAGAAAAGTTGAAGACGGGGGGCAAAAAAAATTTTTTGTTGACAAAAGCCGTTGTGCACACAAAAATAAAGATAAGATATAAAGTTTTTACATTGTTTGGCTTCACGATGGGGGGTTTTTACATTGTTTGGCTTCAAGGTGGGGGGCAATTTAATTTTGTAAGGGGGTGCACTTTAATAAAATGGTCCCAAAAATAAAAAATTTACATTGAAATCTCATTTTTTTTGGCGAATCGTGGAGGGCACCGCCCCCCATCCCATGCATGTAGTTCCGCCCCTGCATATAGTTTTGTGTTTATGATATATAATAATTTGTAGATTTATATTATTTTGTAAAGACTATTAAGAAAATAATATTATCGTATTATTTTAAGATCTTGGTCTGATTTTGCGATATCAATCTTACAAAAACAAAAATAATGCTGAGTAAAATCTTAATCTTGAAAACTTTGACCTTCATTACATGTCGACTTACATGTCGACTAAAAGAATATGGGCACATGTCAAGTTATAGTTGACGGATTAATAAATGTGTATAATCAAATAATATTCTAACTAGAGAAAAGTTCCATACGGAACAAGTTTTATCTAAAGAACAAATGGTTAGATCTCAACCATCCATCCATTTGAATCCAACGGATTAGATTAATCTACATTTGAAACTAAAATTATACTAAAGGGGTCATTTTTGTAATTTCATTATCTCATTATACTCAAAACACAAAACTTGAAAACACACACACACGTTTCACTCACGCTCACCCTCTCAACTTTTCAGATCCCCAATCTATCTTCAAACCCTAACCACCGCCAACCACCGCCAACCACCGCCAAACCGCCCCCAAACCACCCCCAAAACCACCGCGCAACCATAAGTATTCTATTAAAATGGATATTCGAGAAGAGATTGCCCTATCTAAAGGCGTTTCAGTGGCAAAAGGTGCTTCATCTAACGTTCCTAATGAAAGTAAGCTTCGAAATTCATTGTTTTAATTATTTTTTGATTAAATAACATCAGTTGCTTATTTTTTGATTGAATAGTTGTGACTGAAATTTGTGATGGCTTAAAGTTTGTGTTATAGGAATCAGATTATTTTGCTTATTTTATAGCTTAATTTGTGATTGAAGAGTTGTGACTGAAATTTGTGATTGAAGAGTTGTGACTGAAATTTGTGATTAGATTGCTTATTTTAGAGCTTAATTTGGCAGCTTATTTTAGAGTTTATGAGGAGACTGCTAAACGAGGGGTGTTATGAAGTTAATGCTATGTTTGGTTGCGTTTGCGTTTGCTTATTGAGACACGCGACTAGTTTTGCGTTTGCTAAATACATGTAATTAGTAGCTTGCAGAGTAATGTAGAATATAAGCTCTTGCTGAGTGGCCTAATCAGTTAGGTATATGTATGCTTATTAAGACTCTCACGTTTAGTAATGTAGAATATAAGCTATTGCTTAGTAGCGTAATCAGCTAGGTATATGTATGGCTGTATGCATATTAAGACACTTGCGTTTGCTAAATATGTGTGATTAGTAGCTTGTAGAGTAATGCAGAACGTACATGCTTGGTATATATGTGTATGGGACTACCTAAGTTGTAAGGAAAAGTATAAGTTGATTGAGTAGATGATTGAGCAGAGCGTGGTTGATTGTGTACGAGTTTACTGTAACTGATTGCGAGATACTTTAATTAGTAATGTAGAATGTATGTTGCTTGCTAAGCAGTGTAATTAAGTTAGCTATTAGCATTGATATGTGTGTGTATATGTATACTACGAAATACATGAATCTTATTGTAATTGATTGCGTGACTCAAGAAAAATTTAGTAATGTAGAATGTACGCACTTGATAAGTAGCGTAATCAGTTAGGTATATGTATGCTTATTGAGACACGTGACAAGTCTAGCATTTGCTAAATACGTGTAATTAGTAATGTAGAATGTACGTGCTTGCTGTGTAATCAGTTAGGTATATGTACGTTTTTGCTACTAAACCAGCTTGTTTAGTAGCTGAATGTGGAAGGTAATAATTCTGGTACAGAAGGAGTAACTAAATTGGCACTTTTTCAAATGAGACATAAATGAAATTAAAATGCAAATTAATGCAAATTATTGTATATCTCACTTTTTTATTTTTATTTTTTTTTTATGTTAGGTGTTGTCACAGTTTCCCCACGTAAGAAGTGGTTAACAAAATCTGATATCCTTGAAGCTGCAAAAGAGAAGGTGCCGGATAAGGTTATGTCGAAGAAGGATGCAGAGTCCAAGGAGCAAGGGGATAAGGCCAAGGACCAAGGAGCCAAGGATGCAGAGGCTAAGAAGGTTAAGAAGGCTGTTGATAAGTCGGCTAAGGTTGATAAGTTGGATAAGGGTAAGAAGGCTGTTGATAAGAAGGCTGTTGATAAGTCGGCTAAGGTTAAGCCAGTTGAGACTGAAGATACTGAAGATAAACAGAAGAGTTTAAAGGTCTATCAGAAAAAACAGAAAAAAGGTATATTTTTTTATCTCATGGGATTTATTAAGAGGATTTTAGAAGTCATAAACTAGTTTTACTTGGTTTTGATAAACAGTTTTAGTCCAAAAGGAGAAGGTGTCGGAGAAGTCACCTGTTCAAAAGGAGGTGTCGGAGAAGGAGCAAAAGGGTAAGAAGGGTAAGAAGGCGGTTGGTAAGGAGCGAGGGGATAAGAATGTAAAGGAACAAGCAAAAGGTAATACCCTGCACTACAGTATGCTACCTGTTTTAAATTTGTTTTTCTGTTATATGTACTTGAGTTTATTGTTGCACATCTAGCATTCCATGGGATTCATTGTGAATCCCATGGGATTCATTGTGAATCCCATGGGATTTCTACCTGAATCCATGGGATTTCTACCTGAATCCCATGGGATTCATTGTGAATCCCATGGGATTTCTACCTGAATCCCATGGGATTCATTGTGATCCATGCAGGTTATGCATACAAGTTTTGCATGCTCCTTTTTTTAGTTTGTCAAACTGTTCTAAATCAGCTAATGAATCCCATGGGATTGTATCATGGTATTTTTTGATCAATATATTTATATCATGTCTTTTTTTATGTAGATTCTGCTGTTAAGTTGGACAAACTGGAGTCGGTTGACCCAGTTCAGTCCAAAGATGAAGTGAAGCGTAAAAGGATTTTGTCTTTATCTGAATTAGAAGACAGAAAAAAACTGAAGGTCAAGCAACAAAAAGGTATAGTTTTAATCTATTTTTAATGTTGAGATTTTTCTTAATTATCAGTTTTGAATCAGTTTAAGACAAAAGTTCTTCTAATTTTAGTAGTGAATTGCATTTTAGAAGTCATAAAGTAGTTTTACTTGGTTTTGATAAACAGTTTTGGTCCAAAAGGAGAAGGTGTCGGAGAAGGCACCTGTTCAAAAGGAGGTGTCGGAGAAGGATGAAGAGGCGAAGGAGCAAAAGGCTAAGAAGGGTAAGAAGGCGGTTGGTAAGGAGCGAGGGGATAAGAATGTAAAGGAACAGGCAAAAGGTAATGCCCTGCACCACAGTATGCTACCTATTTCTAACTGAATCCCATGGGATTTCTACCTGAATCCCATGGGATTGTATGTGAATCCCATGGGATTCATTGTGAATCCCATGGGATTCATTGTGATCCAACATATTTATAATGTCTTTTTTTTTTACGTAGATTGTGATGACATTGCAGATGCGAAAAAGGTTTTGAAGGGAAAGGGTTTGGCTAAGAGAAAGAGGGAGAATTCTGATGACGTTGATGATAAGAAGCGTGTAAAGAAGGAAGAATATGATGAAGAGGGGAAGTCGAAGAAGAAAGTTAAGGAGTTGACGGCAGAAGAGGAAGCGCATGAAAAGTATGTTGCCATGTTTCCGATTCTTAAAACACGGACAACACCTACAGCTCTTTTTGGTGCCATCCGTGACGCTAAGGTTGATATGAGGCAGTTTTTGGCTGACATCGGATTTAGTTCGTTACACAAGTGTAACATAGATCACATTCCTTCAAGGTTGGGAAGGTATGTTTTTGGTTGAGTGTTGAAAGACGTACTTTAGATCTTTGATGTATGGAAGGGTTGGAACTTCCTTACACTAGATACAATGTGAACACATTGCTTGATTTAGGCTACAGTCGGTTTTTGACGGAGTATAGTTGGAATCGCAGTGCCTACCGTGGTTTTTCTCGACATCCACAACAGGCACAAAATTCTTAGCCTTTGTACCGTTGTATGAAAAGTACGCGAAGGAGAAGACGGCAGTTGAGGAATTGAAAGAAGAAGCTGAAGGGGAGAAGTAGTATAAGAAGGAAGAAATGTGCGAAGAATAGTAGTTGCAGTAGTCTTAAGAGGGAGAAAGAGAATCGGTTTGGGAAAGGGAAGTTTTGGAAAAAGCGTAGACGTTACAGTAGTGTTAGATGCATTTTTTTTTTCTGTAATATTTATACAACCTAGTGTTACTTAGGGTACCCTAAGTGTTACTTAGGGTACCCTAAGTGTATGTTAGGGTACCCTAAGTCCATCTTTAGGGTACCCTAAGTCAATCTTT
>BPTQ01000001.1:316652295-316703159 GCA_019973895.1 Chrysanthemum seticuspe | reverse complement strand
TGTAAGCACTGGAATCCCATGGGATTTGGGATTTTTACAACAACATTTGAACCTAAAAACATGTAAACACTGGAATCCCATGGGATTTGGGATTTTTACAACAACATTTGAACCTAAAAACATGTAAACACTGGAATCCCATGGGATTTGGGATTTTTACAACAACATTTGAATCTAAAAACATGTAAACACTGAAATCCCATGGGATTTGGGATTTTTACAACAACATTTGAATCTGAAATCATGTAAACACTGAAATCCCATGGGATTTGGGATTTTTACAACAAGAATTGGATTTAGGAATTTACCAGTGGTTTCATTGACAGCATCTTCTTTATCTTGACTTTCATCCACTGGAACTTCAATTAAATCAGTTTCGTCTACTGGCGGCATTATTTCCCGGTTAATCGGTGGTGGTTCAATGGTGATTCGTACGGTTTGATGTGATGGTGACGGTTTTAATAGATTTGATTCCGGCGGTTTGATTCCGGCGGCGGTGGTTTGATGTGATGTGTTTGCTGTGATGGCGAGATTGGTGGTTTGATTTGATTCCGGCGGTGGTTTCAATGAATCCGGCGGTGGTTTCATTATTCCGGTGTGGTTTCAATGTTCTCCGGCGTTGTGTTAATGATTTCCGGCGGTGGTGTTAATGATTTCCGGCGTGGTGTTTTTCAGATCTGGAATTGGGTTTTTTATATGAGAGAGAAAGTTGAGTGTTAAATGAGAGGATTTGGGATATTTTTTTGCTTTTATTGTAACATGTGATTTTACTAATATACCCCTCCTTGTTATTTTCAGATGGAATGTGGACCATTGGATGAAAGAAGGTTGGATGGTTGAGATCTTCTCATTTGTTCTTTGGATAACTTGGGTTTTGCATGGATCTCACCTCATTCTAACTATAATTACTTGGATTCTTTTCCAGCAAAATATAGTATATTCAATACCCTAATTGAATTCTTTATCAATCTTTTGTTAATATACATATATATATATATATTAGATGAGTACCCACGCCTAGTGGCAACGGTGTCTAGTTTTCTGCAAATTCCAACGACCCATAAGTTTCTTTTAACAAACTGTATTTGTAGCGTTAGAGAATCATTTTCGAATAACTATAATTAGGATGCGTGGTTGTATAGCAGCAGAAATATACAGTTTTCAAGAAAATTATGTTGCGTCGATCTAAGTGTGAAAATATATTTTCGATAGGATTGTTTAACTTTTAAGTTAGATTTTAGTAATAATAGATTCAAGCATTACAAAAGGCAACGGTATTATGTAGTTGACAATATTATATTGTAGTTTAGAGGTATAGCCAACGTGTGTGACCTCCTTTTCTTGTTTTGTCAGTAATTTAGGCAGTGATAACTATTTTTTTTACATGTGTAGCGTTTATTATTTGGTGTGGCTTTTAAACTTGTAACCTTGCAAATTTAATATCACCATAATAATATTATCTTGTACTATCAATTTGCATAAATATTTAAGCATTGTTTAAAGCTATTTGTTTGGGGTACAAATAATTATCGCTAAAGATAACAATACTATTTAATTTTTGTGATTCTAATAAATTTACATAACATTATTGATATACCGGACAAAGGGCTCTACAATATATGTTCACTTTTAAAAGAAGATTCATATATGCTAGTCCCTTAAGTGGTGCAAGACAAACAATTTTCAAATTAACATTATACAAATGACAACGTACATGTGTCAAAGCAAAATAAACAACAAAAAACTACAATTACTTGGTCTATCATTTTTCCAAATTTGTCACGGGTTCCACAACTATTTCATCATTTCTCATATAATTTTGTCAAATTTGAAACCTGGTTCGATCCGGGTGGTTCAACCGGTTGAATCGTTCCGGTCAAAAAAACAAGTCGATTTAAACCGACTCAACCCGACAAGTTGGGTAAAAAACAAGTCAAATAAATCGGGTTTGAAGCGTCCCGGGTCAACCCAATTTTCGATGTGTATTAATAGTTTTCTTTTGAAATATATGTCTTCAACATTTCCACTTTTAGTTTCAACTTTTCACTTTTTAATTTTTGGTTTTTCCTTTATCAGTCTAAGTCAATTGATAAAATTTGGAATGCTCAAATACATAGTAAAGTTAAGTCTTGTATGGATTATAATACAGTGCCTCCACCACTAAGAGGTGTTCCAGCACCTCCAAGTATAGATTTAGCTCATACAGGTCTAGAAGACTTTCAGGAACCTATTCTTGAATATGGTCCTCCCAAAACTGTGAAATGTGAGGAAGAGGTTAAGCATGATAATGATGTTTTTGAAAGTGCTAGTGACTCATCAGTTGTTGATGAGAATGTTAAAAAGAATGTAGAGGCTTCTATCCCAAAAGTTGTTAATACTGTTACAGAGGAACCTAGGAGACAAGCGTATAAACCTAGATCAACTGTAAGGTATACTGAGATGTATAGGAACAAGTCATCAGCTCCTAGGGGTAACCAGAGGAGTTGGAATCATGTTAAATCTCAACAACTAGGTAGTGAACCAGAGGAGTTGGAATCATGTTAAATCTCAACAACTAGGTAGTGATTTTGTGATGTATAATAACGCATGCTATATCTGTGGTAGTTTTGATCATTTACATGCTTATTGTGACTATCATGTTGGGAGAAGGGAAGTCCATGGGAATAAAAGGGTGGAGTCTAACAGGTTTCAAAACAATTTACACCCTAATTCTCACAGCAAAATGATCCCAAGAGCAGTTCAATTAAGAAGTGGTCTTAAAACTTTTGCCACTACTCACCCTAAATCACCTGTTACAAGTGCAAAATCCAAAACAACTCTTGCAAAATCTGCACAAACAGGGAAAAGAACTGTTCAAAATAAAAAGGTTCATTATAACCGACAGTGGGTACCTAAAACACAAAACCAGCAGTTTCCATTGCTCATTCAAAAGTTCCCACTGCAAGGGTTGTAAACAAGAAAAGGAGGGACATGGGCAATGCTGTGAAGGCCTCAGCACGTTGGGAATGGAAACCTAAAGGAATTACCTCATCAACCAATCCCAATGGTGTATCAATGACCTATGATAGATTTAACTATATTGATACACGAGGCAGATCCAAGTCAATCATGGCTTGGGTCCCCAAAAGAAACTAACTCTTTACTTTTATGTGCAGGAACATCCAAGGACAAAAAGATCAGATCAAGGCTACACAGATAGTGGATGTTCAAGGCACATGACTGGCAACAAGTCCTATCTCTCATATTTTGAACATTATGATGGACAATATGTCAGCTTTGGAGGTGGAGTTAATTGAAAAGTAAAATGGAACAACAAGTATGATGCAAGAGATTTAAAGCAAATAACATGGATTTTTATTATTATCAAACAAAACTGCACACTAAGTGCAGAGGATACATCCATGAGATACTGACTACAAGCATCATTACATAAACTGGAAAACTGAAAAACATCACACTACTACCAACTGATGACATAAGCTTCACATCCTACCCCAACCCTACCCCAACCTAACCACCATCTACCACCTATGGCTTCTTTGGGAAGGCCAACTTTGGCATCACTTTAGGCGCCATACGCCTATCAATCACGCTGTACACCTTAGGGCTTGCTAGCCCAATCACCCTTCCTCCAAAAGGTGGTGAGGATGATGAAGGCCCCTCTTGTGGTGGTGCTGACAACTGTGGTGGAAAAGGTGGCATCTGCAGTTCTCCTGATGGACGAATTCTTGCAAGGGGAGGCACATCCAAGACCCTTGAAGTAGTATCATCATCTGTACTTGCATATGGGGAAATGTAGCTTGACATGGAGTCTGAGCTATCTTCAGTGATGACAGCATCTTGTGGCATTGGTTGAGTTGAACAAGGACCAGCAGCAACAGGGTTTGAATAAGCATCTGCATGAGTTCTTTTTCTTGATGAAATTGCTTCAAACACCTCTTTCTTCTTCTTACCTGGATTGTTCAGTACATAATGCCAAGCTTCATCATCCCAAAAGCTATTCGAAATTGAGTTGTCCGATGAGACATTGATTGGGTTTGAATTGCTCATGGTGATTTTTGGTAAGTTGCTTTTGACAGATTTTAGGAGAGAGAAGTGTTGGTGTGTTAGAAGTTTGTGGGTGCTTGGTTCTTAAATACAAGATTAAGTTGGAATCAGTTAGTTAATGAAGGGAAGGTATAAGTTGTTGAGAAGTAAATGAAGTCTTTGACTTTGGTGGCCGGATTAATAACTTGGAGTTGACCTGTTGACTAGGTGGTTTAGTATTGGACTAACCACTGCCAGCAGAAATTTCTATCTACTTCTAGTTATTCTCCAACCTTAACAATGCTTTTAGTGTGTGGTTTATGTTTGTTATATGCAGGTATGAAATATTATTTGCATACGTTGGAATTATTGTTGTTTAGTGCTTGTATTGCTGGTTGTCCACTAATTTTTATGCAGAGAGCCAGAGATTAAGTCTAACAGTGGAAACCATAATACAAGCAGTGGTAAATGTTGCTCTTACAGTGGAAAAGTAAAATAGAGAAATTTCATTCATGAAGAAGATTCATTACATTCAAAGTGAAAGTGCTTATAACCACAATCAAAACACATAAGATTAAAACCTAACACAACCTACATCACCATATCCTACATCAGCTACTCCATTGGCTTCTTGCCCTTGCCCACATAGTCATGCTTGTTCTTCTGTGCTCTCTTCCTTTTGTTCTCAAAGGTTGACTGCATTCTTGGACAAGGAAGACCAAGAACTTGTGGAGAAGGCCTTGGTAGCATTGCAGGCTTCTTTGGTATGGATATTTGCTTCATGTTGGAGAGAGCTGCTCCCAATGCTTTTGTCAGAGCCCTTGGCAACTCTTTGGCCAAGGAATAGGTCTCATCATTATTCTCATCATCATCTGATGAGATGGAGTAGAACTCAAGAGATGGTGCAGGTTTGGCAACAGGTGCACGCTTGGCAGTCTCCTTAGTTTGCGTCTTGAAAGAAGTGCTTGCAGCCCATGGTGGAAAGTATCCAGCCCACCCTGATGCCTCTGAGGAAGACTCTGAAGCAATCACAAACTCTTCCTCAGAATCAGAGAAGATGTCAATGATGTTGGAAGGATTGCTCATGATGATATTTAGGGTTGTTGTGAGTTTGAATGTGTTTTTGATAAAGATTATGATGTGCCGAGCCTCTTTATATAGGCAAAGTCGGTCACAAGGGTTCATTAATGAATATATTTACTTTTCCCTATTTTGGTAGGTTGAAGAGTAAATATAGATATTATTGGGTTGAGTTTGGAAGATATTTTTAGATAGTGGCTTGGTTAAAAGTAACTTTGGTTAAAACAAGTTGGTTATTCATATTCTTTGTATTATGCTAACACATGCAGGTACATGGTTATTGATTCACCATGTCTAACCCACATAAGAATCAACTAGTCCTGAGCAAACGGCTACAGGTAAAGACTTAACAAATCCGTTTATGGTTGATAGTTTACCAAAAACTATATGGTTATCAACTCACCATATTCTTTATGATTAAAAGTTGGCTAGTCCATAGCAAACGGCTCATGGTAAAGACATAACAAATGCGTTGATAGCTGGTAGTTTGCTAAAAACTATGATAAAGAGCAGTTCAATTTTTTTATGTTTTTCTTTACCACTGCTCTTTGAAAATCTTTGTGAAAAATTACCACTGCTAGTTCACAGTTTCCACTGACAGTGTTATTTTTACCACTGTTGATCTAGCCGTTACAACTAATTGTGTCAGTAACTAATTTTTTACTAGCCGTTGAAAGAAAACAGTGTTTCCATACATATAGGGTAAATTTTTTTGAAGATTATCTACTTTCCTAATTGCTATTTATCCTCTAAAGATAAATATTTTCCAAAGATAGTCTTTCTTGTGCAAAAATCTTAAACCCTATCACTATATATCTTTATCTCTCAATTGGCGAGTTATTCATTCAATTCATACTGACACAATATATTTTTCATCAAACGATTTTATGGCACCTATCACTTTTGCAGATGAGCACAACCAAGTGGCCTACTTGAACAAGTCTAATGAGAAGAGTGGCCCTGTTTTTCATCAGATTGTGGACTTTTTTAATACTACCCATATAAGGTATGCTTTACTTCTTAATCCCACAATCTATATCTCTCAAATCAAACAGTTTTGGACTTCTGCTAAGTCCATAACAATTGAGACTAGAGATACACATGAAACAGTGGATGCTCTTAGAGCCACTGTGGACGGGGTAACTATTGATGTTACTGAGGCATCCTTGAGGAGAATTCTCCAATTGGATGATCTCAATGGTATCATCACATTACCTATGCCCGAAATTCATACACATCTTTCATCTATGGGGTATGATACCACTGACAAAAAGGCTACTTTCAAAAAGAGTGGTTTTTGTCCCCATTGGAGATTTTTGATACATACTCTTTTGCCTTGCCTAAGTCCTAAGAAAACTTCTTATGAACAGTTTAGTTCAACCATGGCTTACCTTTTGGTTTGTCTAGCCACTGATAGGACTTTTAATTGGTCAAATTATATTTTTCTAAGTATGCAAGGCAATGTAAAGAGTTCAACAAAATTTTTGATGTATCCAAGGTTTGTGCAAGCAGTGCTAAATGAGTTTCAACTGCAACCCCACACTAGAGTTTACAAAATCCATTGCCTTAAGCATAAATTTTTTCAAAACATGAACAAAGATGCCAACATGACTATTACACATCTTTTTCCTCAAATGCTTGCAAAGATTTCACAGGTACAAAACTCACCCATAATCACTGTTCCAAACATTGATTATACTCCACCTGTTTCTCACACCTATGAGAGGAGGCACAAACAGCCAACTCCTCTCATTACAACACAGCATGTCCCTGATCCTTTTGGTTTAGGAACAAGCAGTGGTGGTTTTAGACTTCAACCTAGTCCAACTAGGGAGGAATCTAGGCCATTGCCCCATGATTCACCTCTCCCAACAGGTCACACAGTTGGAAGTGTTGAGGGCAGTGGGCAACAAATGGAATTGATGGATATGTGTACCAAATTAGCCAAGCAGGTTGAATCTCTCCAACAAGACCTGGCACAAGTAAAGAAGAAGCATGCCAAGGACATTACACACTTAAAAGAGGAGATTCAGACCTTGAAAGAAGAGTTGCAGGGGTTGAAAAAGAAGATGAAAACTGCAAAGATAGTAATATCATCTCCATCCTCACCTGATGATGGTTATTCATCTGATTTTAATAATGATTTGGGAAATTCTCCCAAACAGGGGAGGAAAACAGATGCTGAAACTTAGGGGAGGAAAATTGATTTTGAAGATGAAGGTGTTTCTAGTAAAGGTGCAGAGGAAGCTGATACTCAAGAAGAGCAACTAGAGCAAGACATTTTTAGTACTGCAACTGCTGATTTTACCACTGATCCAATTTCCACTGAAGAGCCAAATATTCCCACTGTTGGACACGATGTTGCCACTGCAAGTGAAGAAATTGATAAACAGAAGAAAGACAAAGGTAAAGCTGTTATGCAAAGCAAGGAGCAAACAAGAAGAAAGGTTTCAAAGAAAGAACAAGTTCAGATTGCTCATGATGCTGAAGTTGCAAGAAAGATTTATGAAGTTGAAGTTGCTGAAAAGAAAAAGCTTGAAGAACTGGAGATTGCAAGCTTTATGGAGGCTAAAAGGCTGGATAGAATGGAAGATCTAATGGAAGATCCACTTTCCACTGTTCCACCTACAAGATTCAGAGAGATGACTCCCGAGTTTAGCTATGTACCTACTAAAGAAGAAATTGATTTCTTGATTGCAAATGATCCAGTGATCAAGAAGAAAGCTATTGACCTAGTGGCTGATAAGTCTTTAACTGAAGATCAAAGAACAACACAGTTAAAGGACTTTATTCATATGAAGAATAATCAAGCACTTCAAGATGCTATTGTTTCAGTCAAGAAGGGCCAAAAGAAACCAAGACAACCAACAAAGACACAGGTGATTTCAATGATGAACGATTATTGTTGCAAGGTTGGTGGCTGGAAAAGAGATCAATTCAAAGGAATGCCTGATGATAAAGTTGAAAGTATCTACTACATAGTTCAAAGACAAGATAAAGATTTTATTCTAATGGACTCTGAAGAAGAAGCAAGAAGGTATCCTAATTTGAAGAGAAAGGCAAAAGATAGTGAATCTCAAACATTTAAGAAGACAAAGTTTGCTGAAGAACAAGAAGTTCCAACTGAGAAATTCACTGAAGAACAACTGACTGGAAAGTGTTTACTGCTAGCAACTATGCTCCAACATGGAAGATTACAAGGCTAGGTGGTGAAACTTCATCATTCATTCAATTTGAAGATCTCATCAAAGCTTTTGACAGAGATGATCTTGACACATTATGGAAATTAGTTCAAGAAAGGTTTTGATGCTGAAGATCTCAAAGATATGAAGGAGATGCAGTTATGGGTTAATCTTAGAAGGCTCTATGAACCATATGTTAATGATGATTTCTGGAAATTCTCATGTTCATGTCCTGGTACTAAATGGTTCTACTATGATTCATGTGAAGTTCATCATGTTTCTACAGCAAATGGAGTAGATGCATTTATGCTTGCTGAGAAAGAATATCCACTCAGAACTGGAGCTCTCACTGTAATGCTGTGTACTACTATAAGAGTTCATGAAGATAGTGAGAAGGTCAGAGCATTGTTACTTAGGCTTCAAGATCAATGTTCAAGAGCTATTCAAGCATTGAGAAGAAGATGAAGTGTTTGAAAGAATTCCCCAAATCCTTGCAGATAATGAAAATTGAAGAAACTTATTGATTTGCAGAGAAATCATAAGTTTAGGGGAGGATTGTTGGGAATAAAGATAACAGTTACCACTGATATGCTTGTGGTTAACACTGCTAAAGATTACACTAGCAGTGGAAACTCATTACCACTGCCAGTACAAATATTACCACTGCTGTTAGGATAATTGATAAGTATCCATGTATTGATAAGTATAGAAAAGATCTTGTGTATATTCTATAATGTTAGGTTTATACTTATCTTGTAAAGGATTCCTTGTGCTATAAAAGGAGATCCTAGGTCATTGCTTAGAGTACGTATCATTCATACTAGCTTCAAGGTGGAACCCTAGTGATAAGCAAGATCACTCGTATTATTTCTTAATAATATTGGAGCTTTGTGTTTTGTTCTTACTTACATTACATCATATAATATGTCTCTAAGTATTACTAAGTACATTCCGCGTGCTTATTAATATAACTCAAAATATCACTAACACAAGGTGTGTGTTTAGATCCATCAATTCGAGTTCTCGCCGACTTTTCTTTCGCCTTTATGTCGTCTATTTTTGGCGTGTATATTCTTGAGTCCGTATTTTTCTGGTCGTACACGATTGATGATACCGAACTCTTTTAAAAGGCTAAAATGAGATTATTTTTTGGAAATAGAAATGGTTAACTTTTGGAAACTCTTGCGCATTTGATTATTTTTATGAGAAGCATTTTGAGACGAGTATTTACATTATTAGGTCGTGCCGAGTCCGTTGTACAGTGATATTCTAGTTGCTGTTGTGCTATTCTACCCGTGAGTTGTTGTATTTTGTGTTGCTTGGCTGAGGTGAGTTTCATAGCACCACTTTTACTTGCATTACTTGTTTTATTAAATCCCGGGGTGAGAAAACATGCAAAACGTTTTGATTGGACCTGGAAATACTTTTGTGGTTTATGGAAGTTATTACGTGGTTAGGCTAAGGTAGTATCTCATTGCCCATTCATGGACCGTTAGTTCCTTCGGGAAGCGCGAATGTTACAGATAAATCTATCGGGGGTGACGCCCAGTCCAGAGTTGGTAGCGCCAACTGGTCGGACGTATAGCATATCGGATACGGTGGTTAGGGATAAACACTGTTAGGGGCTTGTATATATTTGTATGTCGAGTGTCGGTTGTATGACTTAGGCTGCATAATAGATAACTTGTATGATGATAATATGGTCCAAATGGTTGTTTTATGATTAAACTTATGAACTCACCAGTTTTTTGCTGACTTTTAGCATGTTTTTCTCAGGTAACTGATATGACTAATTTTGGTGACTTATTGGGAGGCGTTTGACAGCTATAGCATGGTCATGGATCAATTCTATTCTGATGTTATTTGAGACCGCTTTATAAACTATTTTTATGAGCCTATTTCCGCACTTTTAATAATGTAAAACTTAATTACTATCGTTTGACTATGTTTTTAAGTTATTGATGAGTTTATTCTGTTTTCTTATTGATAACGCTACACGCGTCGTTCGGGGTCAAGGAAACTTCCTTTTCTTCGAGCAAGTTTTATAACACCCTAGGCAGTGAACCTAATCGTTGTAGTGTAGTAATTAGGGTAAGCCACGGGTATTGATATCGTTCTCTAGGGGAATAGGAATGCTAGTGAGAAGTTACTACGCTAAGGTTGAGGTTGAGGAAGATTATTTTTTATCTTTTTATGTTTTTTAGAAAATGAAAAGGTACGAATCTCGGGTATTGGATTTGGGGGGTTGGTATTGCTACCGATTACTCTACTATTATCTAATTATCTAAGCTAAGGTTGTGATAGTCTATGTCTAATTGATGTGTACTCGTATGATAGTTTAAAGATGTGTTTACTTAGGTTTTACTACTCCTTAATTATCTCCTATTGATGGTTGATTTGTCACGTCCTTATTCCTAGTTGCGTTGTGATTCTAAGGCTATAGGGCGTGCTTATTTCCCTAACTCTTTGAAATTACCAAAGGGTCTTGTTTACAAATCCTCTAGTGATTTATAGACGCCTACTCTACGGTTGTCCTTGAATACTTTATCCTACAATTACCTAGATAATTATATTCTAAAGTTCACAAAGAAATGTCAAGCATTAAGTACACAACGAATAATCTAGCGCACTCTAGATCATTAGTCAACTAAGATAAGTATCAACCAATCAATATTCAATAATTAAGTTTCATATTCCCTAAGCAAACACACAAATAAATTAGCCGGACATGGAGAACATGCAAGCATACACACAAATAATCAAAGACATAATTAAATTAATGAAGTAAATACTTATCTTGATGTATAATAGGGTTTAGAACCCTAAAATACTGCACAAGAAAGCCTTGGTTCGGTTTTAGGTTTTTACTCCAAAAGACTACACACCAAAAACTGAAAAATTCGGATTCTATATATAAGATTACATCTGCGACGGCGTCACCTTATGTTTCGTGACGCCGTCGTGTCACCGTCATTAGGGTTTCGTCTTGGCCACGTAAACCTTTCGACGGCGTCACCTTATGACTGTGACGCCGTCCCCTTCAGCTCTGACGCCGTCTTGGCTGCATCTAGGCCGTCTGAGTAACGACGGCCTACTCCTTTAGAACCTGACGTCGTCCCTTGAAAACATGCAATTTCGCTTCTGACCCGTCGCAAAATTCCTTCCCGACGGCGTCGCAGATATGCAGTGACGCCGTCGCCTTATGTTTCAGCAGCTTTGAGTGTCTCGATTCTGACTTTGGCCATTTTCTTCGTATATTCGCGCCTTTTCGTCCAAATAAGCATCATTCCAGCATTTTGCCTTCAAGAGACCTAAAAAGTGAAAAGGAACGATATTAAGCAATAACGGATACAAAAGTGATCGAATAAGGGCTTAAATGACCCCTCAAAAAGGTACCTTTTAAAACCTTATCAAATATCCCTACACTTGGTATTTGCTTGTCCTCAAGCAAATGTGCTTTTAGCCAATTAATTTATAAGTTAGGGGTCATGAAGCATCCATTCAAAACGGTCCACAACACATATAAGCCCCGCAAAAGTCATAACAAGCACGGAAATTACATACTAGCACCTCACATGGGGTGTTTGGATACTCACATCTCTCTCGGGTGTATATGAAATATAACAAATCGGAAATGGAAGATAAACACTCATTAACCGGTCCTAGTACATAGATTACCATAGGCTTGAGAATAGATCAAACCTCCATCGCTTTGGCGTAAGCACCTAGGAAAGACTATCAAAGAGGTCTTTAAAGGGTTGTAACGTTAGGCTTACGGTAGGGAAATAGGGGTTTGGTGGGATAGGCTATATAGTGGTGGATAGTCAAAAATCTCTATGTTGCAAGTATACGAAGAATGGCGTTGCTAAGCCAAGACTCGACACTCTAAAACTCTAGGCAACGAAAATAAACAAACATAATTTAAAAGATAGATGTAGGATGGTAGCCCGTATGGTTTTTTTTTTTTTTTTTTTTTTTTTTTTTTTTACTCTTTTTTTTTTTTTTTCTATTTTTTTTTTTTTTTTTTTTTTTTTTTTTTTTTTTTTTTTTTTTTTTTTGCATACACTTTTACTCTACCATCCTCTACGGTACATCAAAATGATAGGGATTTATAGACACATCCCTACACTTGAGTTTTTATTACTCTAACACTAATTTGACCTGAATTGAAAAGATCAAAACACTTGGAGTACATTATTATGCAAACAAAGGGAATTTGAGTTTAACGTTCTTTTTCCTATGTTTCATAAACTTTAACTTTTCCCATGAATCCCAATCATCCCAAAACTGTATACAAGGGATATGACTCGACTTAGCAACTCATGCAAGCAACCAGATAATTGAACTAAGGGTTTTGGGTGATAAATTTGCACTAAAAGTGAGTGCAATAAAGGTAGGCTAAGGCGATTTTGGTGTATATTTGGGGGTGGGGTGTAAACAATGCTCTTCATTGATATTCCGGAAAAACCGAAACATCACGAGAACCGCGAAAAGGATAGGCTCTGAGGGGTTAACTAGGGGTATCGTGTACTAAAGATGAGTACAACGCAAAGGGTGTAGGGGAATTACTCAACCGATATGGAAGAAGTAATTATATTACAGGTATTAAACAAGGGTTATCCTAATGCCTCTTATCATTTAGTTATTCCTAACTACACAAGTGTAGCCTCACTTGCGATCTCGGAATGCATCACAAAACAAGTTCTAGAATCTAATATACTACCGGTTCACACTCTAAGCATTAAAGATGAATGCTTTAATTCCTACTAATCTAAGGGCGATCCTCACATTTTGGGTGGAATTTAGGTGGTAAGGGTTTTTGTGCTAGTCATGCAACTTCCTATCCATGAGACGCTTTTGTTAAGACTAATGGCCCACTCTTATACGTCATGAAAAAATTTTAAATTTGGCTAAAATTACCCTAACCTACATTTTCTCATGGTTTATTACACAAATACACTTGGACAAAGCAAATAGTCAAGGATAAGCATAGTTTCAAAGTTCCCGTTTATTTTCCCTCCCTACACTTAAACTGAACATTGTCCCCAATGTTCCCCGAAAGTATCAAAGTTATGATAATAGAAGGTAATTAAAAACGAAAGAAACTAATACTCCCCTGATTAGCTCGGTAGGATCCGTAAAAAGTGGTGGTTAAATTTTTTCTAAGAAGAGTTTTTTGCGTGAAAGGCTCCTTCTTAACTTGTGTAACTTCTTCTTGACAAACTAAACCTGCACACTAGAAGAAAACAAACGAAACCTTCGCGTAAAATCGGCGGTAATAATATACATAAGACTCGATTTAAACTAGGATATAATGCTTGTGGAATGGATGTTTACAGAATTTGTTTTGAAAGTTAAGATCTGGAAAATTCCAAAATTTTACAAGTAGCTCAGAAAACGAGAAAAAGTAAGCTGAAGTTTTTATTCCTTCCTGACGCCGTCAGGTTGCAATCCTGACGCCGTCAGGTTATCCTGACAAAAACTGGTCTGCGATTTTCTGGAAAAAATTCTGGAAAATTTACATCTTTAGAATCTGGAAAAACTTCTGCAAAAACATCCATTATGACTCGATACAAGCATTTGACTCGAACAAACAAACATATATATCTTTTAGTTAATTGTTATTCTCATGTTTACGTTTCTTATGAAAACGTGTGTAATCCTCCCTACACTTATCCTTTATGTAAAATACCTTTATATGTAATTAAGACGAGGTTAAAAACAAAATAAAGCATTTTTACAATTTCAAACATGAGGACAAACAATTAATAAAAGATATATGACACTAACAAGCAAACAATTAAGCATGGGTTGCCTCCCACGAAGCGCTTTTCTTTATTTAAGAGTCTTGTAGCTAGACTCGTAGTCCTACTCCTACGTTTTTGCATCACCGCCCTCTTGACGGTCTCTATCGGGGGGTTCCATGTTGTAGAAGTGTCCCATGATACTCCTTTCTAAGAGTTCACCCTCTCCCCACTCGGTCCTATATTTCGGTCCTAAATTCAAACAATCTTTATAGAACCCGAAAAGCTTAGCCATAACATAATCTATTCTCTTTTCCCTATCCTCATCATTCCTGTAATAGACCGACAGTTTAAGTTCCTTTTCATCATTGGAGAGTGATGAAAACTTCTCAATCTTAAACGACATTTGGTAGGCTACGTCGTCGGTCTCATCCTTGAATCGCACTACTCCTAACGATGGGTCATAGGTCATCCCGGTGCTTTCTACGAAAGGTTTTCCTAGAATAACGTGGGACAAGCTAGGGTCTATGGCCGTGCTAATATCTTCCACAATTATGAAGTCCGTAGGGAATGTGAAACTACCTACATAGACGGGCAATCCCTTAATTCTACCAAGAAAATTACACTTATCACTAGGATTATCGAGGTCTTGCCTAGTTGGGATAGGCTTCTTCATTATCCAATTGTAATAGGTGCTAGTCATTATGTTAATTGGGGATTTACGATCAATGTAAGCCTTTGCCACAAAAAGGTGTCCTATGCAACATGGTATGTTAAGATTCCAAGGGTTCCCAAACTTGATTCTAGGGCTTTTCCTAACATACATGTGACGGAGGTCACGCACTAAGTGAGGGTGGCGGGATAATTCATCTTCCGTAGGAAATTTGTTGAAATAGTCATTGTCTACTTCATCTTCTTCCTCGGGTGTTTCATCATCAACAAATGTTTGGTCTTCTTCGTCATCGGTTTCATCCGGTTCCACTAAGGCGATGGCATTGACGAATTGGACGTGCTTAATAAGCTTGCTTGGATCCTTAATTTCTACACCTGGAGGCTCGGGAGTCGAGATAGCACTAACCTTCCTATCACCATTTATGGCTTTCAACAGGTTGTCTATTTTCCTATCCATCTCGGCTTGTTGATGGTTAAAGCGGTCCGAGAGCTTAGTCATTTGGGTTTCTTGGGACGTAACTATGTTTTGCAACATCCCTTCAATACTCTGTTGGTTAGGACCGTTAGGTGGGGGCCACGAGAAATCATTGGAGGTGAATTCTTTGGTTTGTCCCCAGTAAAAGTCGGGCTTGTTTTTCCATGCCTCCCGGGTTTCATTGAAATTCCTAGGTCCGGGCGTTGTAGGGAATCTTCCTCCCGTTCCATTATTACGCGAGGATGCGTATTCAACGGAAGCATGTTCGGGGGATAGGGTGCTAGTGCGCGTGTTATGAGGATCACAAAACGGCTCGCACGAAGGGGAAACTTTGTTTATATGGCGCGAGGACTTAGGATTCTCGTAGGAACTCATGAGGAATTTGACTTGATCTTCAAGTTCGATCATCCTACGGTCGGGAGGAGGCAAGGAGATTGCCTTGACGGTTTTGGGAAGTTCACGGGGGTCATCCCAACTTTCGTTATCATAGAGGGCAAGGTCCTCTATTATTTCCCATGATTCTTCCGCGGTGAGATCACTAAGTTTTCCACCGGCCGCTTGGTCAATGGATCGCTTAGTGGGAAATTTGACATGATCATAAAAGATTTGGACTTGGAGCCAAAGATCAATGCCGTGATGAGGGACTTTATGAAGTAAGTCCTTGAATCGGGTCCATGCTTCGTAGAGAGATTCACCTTGACGTTGTTGGAACATCAAGATGTCATTCCTAAGCTTAGTGGTTCTCCCCGGTGGGAAAAATTGAGCAAGGAAGCGAGAAGTAAGATCATCCCAACTTGAGATGGAGCCGGCGGGAAGCCGCTCAAGCCAATTACTAGCTTGGTCCCGTAGAGAGAATTGGAAGAGACGCAAGCGCGTGGTCTCCCGAGTAGTAGCATCAAGGTCGATGGAATCGACAATTTTGAGGAAATCCCTCAGATGCTGATTTGGATCTTCGGAACGAAGTCCATGGAATGCACATCCGTTTTGCACCAACCGGATGGTGTCGGATCGCAGGGCCGTAGTTTGGGCTTGGTCGGGAAGCTCAATGGTGTTCCTATAACCTAGGTGGTTTGGTCTCGAGTACTCACCAAGAGTACGGGCTCTTGGCGGGTCGTTTGGTGGTGGGTTGATGAGTGGTGGTTGGTTGTCACCTTCCATGGTGAAAAGTGATGGGTGTTACGAACAAAGGTCACGAAGAAGGGGGATAGACTAAGAGAAAGCTAAAAATGAGAAAAAAAAATTTACTTGATAGGAATCAAGCAAAGAAACCTAAACGAGGTGGACTACTAACTAGCTATTCTATTCCCCGGCAGCGGCGCCAAAAACTTGATAACGCTACACGCGTCGTTCGGGGTCAAGGAAACTTCCTTTTCTTCGAGCAAGTTTTATAACACCCTAGGCAGTGAACCTAATCGTTGTAGTGTAGTAATTAGGGTAAGCCACGGGTATTGATATCGTTCTCTAGGGGAATAGGAATGCTAGTGAGAAGTTACTACGCTAAGGTTGAGGTTGAGGAAGATTATTTTTTATCTTTTTATGTTTTTTAGAAAATGAAAAGGTACGAATCTCGGGTATTGGATTTGGGGGGTTGGTATTGCTACCGATTACTCTACTATTATCTAATTATCTAAGCTAAGGTTGTGATAGTCTATGTCTAATTGATGTGTACTCGTATGATAGTTTAAAGATGTGTTTACTTAGGTTTTACTACTCCTTAATTATCTCCTATTGATGGTTGATTTGTCACGTCCTTATTCCTAGTTGCGTTGTGATTCTAAGGCTATAGGGCGTGCTTATTTCCCTAACTCTTTGAAATTACCAAAGGGTCTTGTTTACAAATCCTCTAGTGATTTATAGACGCCTACTCTACGGTTGTCCTTGAATACTTTATCCTACAATTACCTAGATAATTATATTCTAAAGTTCACAAAGAAATGTCAAGCATTAAGTACACAACGAATAATCTAGCGCACTCTAGATCATTAGTCAACTAAGATAAGTATCAACCAATCAATATTCAATAATTAAGTTTCATATTCCCTAAGCAAACACACAAATAAATTAGCCGGACATGGAGAACATGCAAGCATACACACAAATAATCAAAGACATAATTAAATTAATGAAGTAAATACTTATCTTGATGTATAATAGGGTTTAGAACCCTAAAATACTGCACAAGAAAGCCTTGGTTCGGTTTTAGGTTTTTACTCCAAAAGACTACACACCAAAAACTGAAAAATTCGGATTCTATATATAAGATTACATCTGCGACGGCGTCACCTTATGTTTCGTGACGCCGTCGTGTCGCCGTCATTAGGGTTTCGTCTTGGCCACGTAAACCTTTCGACGGCGTCACCTTATGACTGTGACGCCGTCCCCTTCAGCTCTGACGCCGTCTTGGCTGCATCTAGGCCGTCTGAGTAACGACGGCCTACTCCTTTAGAACCTGACGTCGTCCCTTGAAAACATGCAATTTCGCTTCTGACCCGTCGCAAAATTCCTTCCCGACGGCGTCGCAGATATGCAGTGACGCCGTCGCCTTATGTTTCAGCAGCTTTGAGTGTCTCGATTCTGACTTTGGCCATTTTCTTCGTATATTCGCGCCTTTTCGTCCAAATAAGCATCATTCCAGCATTTTGCCTTCAAGAGACCTAAAAAGTGAAAAGGAACGATATTAAGCAATAACGGATACAAAAGTGATCGAATAAGGGCTTAAATGACCCCTCAAAAAGGTACCTTTTAAAACCTTATCACTTATACCTGCGTTGTTTATCAATTTCGTAGCATCTCAAAGTTGGTAAAGTTTTCCGCTGAGCGAATTTTGAGGGTATTACAGAAAACAATAATTTTGAGGCTTGAAACATTAGGCCGAAATACTTAAGGTGTCTGTGTCATACAATACCAAGAAGAAAACGGAATAATAAGCTAACGTAACTAATTTTTATAGCAGAGATAAATTAACGTAAGCCCATTAATCTTTTATACAATAAAAGAATTACATTATTTCCGAGTATTTTTGCAAAACCCTTCTCATTGAAAAAAAAAAAAATTAGACCAATAGGAGAGGTTGATTTTGCCACGTAAGCGAAATCAGGCGGCGTGATTGGTTAATAAAAGTCAAAATTAAATTGATTTTGGTCAACTTTTAGTTTATTTGGTGTAGAAATTTGGTTGAGAAGAAAAACACATGAAAATATATGTGTCAAATTTGTGAAAACAAAAACTTTAAAAAAGAGGGGGTAATTAATAAAACTTTAGTGGTTAAATTTTTAAAAATTGTATATAGTTAAGTGTAATATTACAAGTTTTTATGTTTTTTAATAACTTTGGAAATTAAACAAATACTCCCTTATATTTTATACCCCCTATACTTTATAACTTAAAAATACAATATATATGTTGTTTTAAAACTCCAACATATAAATATACCTAAGATTATAAATGTCATTTTTTTACTATATATGTTTGCTAGGGACTCATTTATTTCATTTTAAAAGTATGACAAATGTGGACACGAATTTGAACATTAAATACGGCTAAATTATTGAAAACGAGAATATAATTATCAAATTGTAAGTACGAGTTACTGTAATATGAAAAAAAAAAAAAAAAAAAAAAAAAAAAACGTTATTGTACTTATAACAACTACTCATGTAACTTTTATTTATTTATATAAGGATATGTAGAAAAACATTTTTAAAAAACTTTAAGGGGTATATTTTTACTTCATCAACGTTTATTATGTGCAACTAAACTCACATCTTGTGTACATCATAATATCAATAGTGAAATTTAAATAGGAACATCAACATCTATACCAGCTAAATATAGTTGAATCTTGAGTTATCTAACAATTTTTTTTTTACAAAGTTTGATTATACAAAATTCTAATGGATATAATGAATAATGAAAAACTCGTGCATAAGTATATAATTATATATAATTACCTTTAAAGACATAATATTTAGCATTGATACAAAATATTTTTTTTTGTCAAAACCCCTGTGCGTGCACAGGTATTATAACTAGTTATGAGTATGCGAAAATGTCAAAAGCACGAACCTCTTCCTTCGTACCAGCACTCCCAACAAAATAGCATCCTGACAGACAAATACTACAACTTTATATGTTAATGGAGTAGCATATGTTAATACTACATGAAATTAGATATACAACAAAGAGCGTATGTTAATGCAGTAGCGCATATTAATGAAACTACATATATTTATCCAATGATCTGAAAACTTAGTTATTTTTAAAAAGAACATTAAAATTATAGCTTGACGACCAATGTTAATGATCATGTGTCCTTCTACGCACGACTGTTTATTCATAATAGCATCACCATTTAGCTAAGAATACATCGATCATTCACGGGCCACAAGCACCACTTGCTTCCCGACATTTTTTCCAGAAAACAGACCAACCAAAGCCGCAGGTGCATTCTCGAGCCCCTCTACAATGTCTTCTATGTAACATATCTTCCCTTCTCTTATCAAGGGTATAATCATTTCGAGATACTTTGGGTACTTATCATAGTAATGAGTAACGATGAACCCTTGCATGCGCACACTCTTTGTTATGAGGTTAATCATGTTATGAACCCCGTTCCCTTGCTCAAGGTTGTATTGTGAGATCATCCCGCAACATGCAATTCGACCAAGCATTCTCATGTTCAAGAGTACTGCCTCCAACATCTTTCCACCAACATTGTCGAAGTAAATATCAATGCCATTGGGAAAGTACCTGAAAAATTCGAATTATAGTACCGTGTCAAAGAACTTATATGATACGGGTTCTGCTTTATTATGTTTTAGGTTTACCTTTTTAGAGCTGCATCAAGATCTTGCTCTTCTTTGTAGTTGAAAGCCTCGTCGAATCCAAATTTACTTTTCAGAAGCTCAACCTTTGGTGATGAAACGATTTTAAGACAAAAAAAGAAATTGATAACCATTAGTAGACGTAGTAAAATAGGTGGGTTGAGCATGTTGGGTAATGGGTTAAAATGGTTAATTATGGGTCACCCTGGTAATTTTATAACAGTGTCAACGGGTTGGGTTGGGTTGACCGACCTCTCTATAAACTATACTACTAACCAACCTTCTCTTTTGTACCGGCACTCCCGACAACATAGCATCCTGACAACTTAGCAAACTGTCCGACAAGCTGACCAACTGCACCTGAAGCAGCTGAAACAAAGACATACTCTCCTTTCTTTGGAGCACAAATCTCGTAGAAACCAGCATAAGCAGTCATACCAGGCATACCTAGAAACAATCCAAATGAAATACAATCAGGATAAGGTAAAGGTCACTAGGCAGGTCGGATGGTTGGTAACAGGTCAAGTCGAGTTAGGTGACTTAACACTCTTTGCAACTTCATTGCTAATATAAGTTCTTAATTTCATATTTTAGAGGGTTTTATGTAGTAGAAGTAGACGTAAAACATCTGTCAATCGATTTGACCAGTTAGACCCTCTTTGAATACACAAGTCCATCGGGGCAATGTGAAATTGGCCTAATATAGAAGCTCCTCGTGTACCTTAACAAGACGACTTTAAACAAAGAAAAACATACCAACAATTCCAGTATAATACGAAAGAGGTACATCTGTATGTTGAATCTTGAACAGATTCTCAGTAGCAGTGATTATGCTGTATTCCTCCCATCCGGTCCATCCCCAAATAAGATCATCTTTCTTGAAGTCTGAATGCCGGGAATCAAGAACTTTAGCTACCCCGTATCCTGTTAAAGGCTGCACGTTTAAGTAGTATAGTAAGTTACTGATATATGTAAGTAAAGCATGTGCACCAAAGCCTCACATCCCTTTACCCTTTTGAAAAGAGAAAGTTGATATTAAGGTAATATCGTTGGTTTTTAATAGTAGAAATAAGCTCATCCGACTATGACTTTCGAAAGATTTACTTGATATAATTGTCTCTAGTGTAACGGAAGTGTAATAAATAGATTGATGAAGATAAAGTTACTGACTGAACCAGGAGTGTAGGGTGCAAATCCTTTCTCGGTCATAAAAGTACGCAAGTATGGATCACATGAGAGATAAAGGTTCTTGACGAGGACACCATTAAAACCTTCTGGAAGCTTCAGGTGGATGGTGGCGGAAGTACTGAAAAGCATGTCAGATTCCTCAGGAAAGCCATTAACATAATCCTGAAATATTATCTGTTTGTTCCTCACTTCTTCCATTTGGGTGAAAAAATGTTCTTGAACTGAAGAATGAGCAGCAGTGTCGTATACTGATTATGATGCGAGTTAGTGAGAAAGAGCAAACATGCAAAACCGGAATAAAAAATGCTGACTGACCCGGAATAAAAACGGTTTGATTCTAGTTGTAAACTACTGCAAAACACTAGTTTTCAGAAAGAATTTTTTTTGGAACTCCTAGTGATAGATCCAAAAACCATTTACACAGGTTACATCAGAGACTGTAATGATGGATTGGGCGTAAACACTTTTTTCGTCTATTTTTTTTTTTACCCGACAACCATTTCTCCGCAACTGTTTTTAATATTTGACCCGTTTGAAATTAAACAAAATCAAACGTGCGGAAATTCTTTGCTGTTTCTAGCCTAGAATAACAACTATAGACAAGGCCAACAATTTCGACAAACCTTAACCTAAAGGAACTCGATCAATCAAGTTTTCAACATAGTTTAATAATTCAGTTAACTGCAGCCAATATCAATAAACACTAACAATATAATTTAACAAACAGAAACTAAGAAAAAAACAAGAAATTTTTTGATAAGAAAGATAAGTGATACCTCAAAAATGAGTTTCTAGAGATTAATATTCTGCGAGTGAATGAGATCAGATCATATGTATATATATATATATATATATATATATTTCTAAATTCCTCCCAGGCATGGTTATGTGATCAATGAGTTAGCAATGATGTCATCAATTTAAATAACTATATTTAAAATAACTACTTGCAAAATGCATATATTGAGGCAAGGTCACACCTTACATCACATATTCCATATTGTATTAAGTATTAGTACTAGCACAAATTTATTCCATACAATCCCACTCTCTTTGACCAAAATCAAACCAAAAAAGTATTCATAGTACCACCATTTAGCCTAAAGACAGATCATTCGCGAGCTACGACCACCACTTGCTTCCCAACGTTTTTTCCAGAATACAGACCAATCAAAGCTGCGGGTGCATTCTCGAGCCCTTCTACAATGTCTTCTATGTAATTTATCGTGCCATTTTTAATAAGGGGTATAATCATTTCTAGATACTTTGGGTACTTGTGATAGTGATCAAACACAATGAACCCTTTCATGGTCACACGTTTTGTTACGAGGGTGAAGAGGTTACGCACTCCCTCAGTTTGCTCTAAGTTGTACTGTGAGATCATACCGCAAACTGAAATTCGGCCGTTTAGTCTCATGTTCAAGAGTACTGCATCCAACATCTTTCCACCAACGTTCTCAAAGTAAATATCAATTCCTTCAGGAAAGTACCTGAAACATTAAATACAAGAGCCATCTCAAAAAACTAGAGGTGCTAACATTCAACATATTTATATGGAAACAAGTAAAGTTTGGTTGTATTCTACGGATAATGGATCAAAGTGGTCAAATGTTGCAACGAAAAATAATAATGGTAATACAAATTAAACGCGTCAAATGGTCAAACAGATTGAAGTTCGCATAATGAGTAATCAAAAACTTGCAGTGCTGCAGCATCTTTATAACATTAAAACTTCATAGAAATTGCCAAAAAATTATTTGAAAGGTCGACCCAACCAGACCTGTTTTGACCCACACTCAAAAACTACATCTTTCGACCTAAACCTGTGTTGACCCATTACCCAACCCGCTTGTTTATCTACTGCAACAAATAACTAATATGATAATAATTCAGCTTTAATTTGGGTGATAACTATGGATCAAACAAACCTCTTCAGAGCCGCATCCAGATCTTGCTCTTCCTTGTAATTAAAAGCTTCATCAAATCCAAATTTGTTCTTCAGCAAATCAACCTTGGGTGATAAAGCACACATAAAAACAAATCAAGACAAAGAAAACGATAATTTTCAGGTTTGAAACATTAGGACGAAAATACTTATGGTGTCTGTGTCATACAGCGCCAAGCAGAAAACGGTAACGTAACTAATTTTTTCGGTGGAGATAAATTAACATAAGCCCACTAATCATATAAGTATAAAGTTTGCTAAAATTACAAAAGCACAAACCTTTTCCTTCGTACCAGCACTCCCAACGACATAGCATCCTGACAGCTTAGCAAACTGTCCAACCAGTTGCCCAACTGCACCAGAAGCAGCCGAAACATAGACATATTCTCCTTTCTTTGGAGTACATATATCATAGAAACCAATATAAGCTGTCATGCCAGGCATACCTAGACAAAAATCAAAACAAAACAAACAAAAATCGAAAGTTAAAACACTAGATAATTCTCTTTTCAGTACATTAACTTTAACTATTTGAATTTTACTAAGATACTTTTCACTAATGACAAAATAGGAGAATCTCATAAACCAAAAACAACAGAATGAATTATTTGTGTTTCGCAGAACTTTATACACTGAAAACTGTTTATCAAGTTCTGATAGATCTCAGTGTATGGTTACGCGGCTCTTATAGACTATATTCATTATTTTAGATATCATAATATAGACCATTTCTTATTATCGTAACTATGATTTCTTATCCTATCCCACGTTCTCAAGTATGCCACTGCAGCCTGGACACTGAAGCAACTAAGCATTATTATATGTCTATTTACACACACAAGCACACACATAGTTGCACATTCTTATGTAATATAAAGTGCCAGAGTATGCGTGTGGCATTTTCTCCATCTGCATGAGATAAACAGGGGCGCTGTGAAACTGTCCTACTATTAAAGCTCCTTGTGTATTTTACAAGTTTACAGAACGACCAAAATTTAAACAGAAATCATACCAAGAATTCCGGTATAATATGAAAGAGGCACATCAGTATGTTCAATCTTGAATAGACCCTCAGTAGCATTGATAATACTGTACTCTTCCCATCCCGTAAATCCCCAAATTAGGTCGCCTTTCTTAAAGTTTGGATCCCCAGATTCAAGAACCTTAGCTACTCCATATCCTGTTATAGGCTGCACGGCATTAAAGATTAATTCAGATACAGCTTCCGCAAATATAACTCATTTGACCAAATGTCGAAACATTATCTCCAATTTTGAAACAAAAGTAGTAGTGAATACTCGTAATTCATATACTATGCTATATTAAGAAGACTAAAAGCACCTCCCAATTGCGCAAAACAGAAGTAGACACTCAATATGTGACTATTCAAAAAACTAATACTGTAGATATCATATGAGAAACAGTTTAAATGGTCAAATTTATACATTAAATATTCCAACTACACAAAGATTTCACAAATCCATACAACCCTTTTGAGTGCCGACTGAACATTCCCCAAGTACATAGCCTAGACAACGAGCACATGTTACTGGAGTTGGGATTGAACAGGCCCAGACCTTTTAGTGATACTAATTTCGACTGACCCGTTATTTAGGTGTCCAAACACTCTTTTATGGTCAGCTACAACAACATTGATTCTGATTATTAGGATATTAGTTTAAGTAATCACAAAGGTATTGCCTAGTGGTAGGGGCTTAAAGATTTTAACTCGAAACCCAAGCTCAAACCCTACAGGTAGAAACTTTGGCAAGCCTCGGAAAACGTCCTTATGGCCCAAAAAGTAGAGGGCTTTTAAAAAATATGTCATGCATTCGATCCCAACTCCGTCGGTTCACAGGAAAAACAACTAAACATTACTCGAGCTGCAATCCTTAGTGGAGAGTCACATCACATCCAAAATCAATTACTCCAGTTTAGGCCTTTAGAGGGGTGTTTGTTTAAGCTTATATGCGGGCTTATGAGCTTATTCAATTTCGGCTTATATTTCATAAACCCCAATTATTCGGCTTATTTCGAGACTTGTGGGCCGGAAATCTAGAGCTTATAAAATATAAGCCGAAAAACAAATAAGGTCATAAGCACACATATAAGCTTAAAAAAAAACCCCTTAATAGGGTTTAGCATCTAACTAGTTGTCAAATAATTAAAAACTTTCTAACACCCAAATAACTGAATATTTTATTACAACCAAAACATATATATATCCCTAACACAAATAAACAAACGTTACATACCGAACCAGGAGTAAAAGAGTCAACATAACTGCCTTCAGTTTTAGTCATACGACCACGCATGTAAGGATCACACGACAAATAAAGATTCTTAACAAGTAAACCATTAGAGCCTTCAGGAAGCTTGAGTGTAATGGTTTCAGATGTTTTAAGGATCATGTCAGATTCCTTAGGAAACCCTACAACGTAGTCTTTTAGTATTACTTTTTTGTTGGTGATCACTTGTTGTTGTTGTTCCATGATGAAATTTGTGTTTGAAGGTGAATTGAAGAGGTGGAGTGGATTTGAAAAGTGAGGCTCTGGAACAACCTAGCTAGGCCTAGGAAGGATATATGTGATGTGAACGTGTTAAATGTGTGCATGTGTGGTGACCACAAAGATATACTATACATGTTTGGTACTTTGGTTTTAACGGGTAATTAATTTTGGCCTAACATGTTTGGTGCTTTGGTTTTTAAGGAGTAATTTTAATTTGGCACGAGAAATAATATATCCTCCTACTATATCTTGTTATTCACATTTTTACTCACAGAATTTTGACAAATGTTAAAATAAATAATTTAGATGCAGAGAGATAATGAGTGAAAAAAAAACATATTATATTATTATCTGTGTAAAATGATATATAGGAATATAAGGCTGTTAGCAGTGGTGACCTTGGTCGACCCTGTCACACCAGCTTTCTTTCTTCGACGACGACCTAGTTGCCACAGTAGTGTCCTAAGATTTTTTTTTATTCAAATATTTTTAAAAACAAAATTAAACTTCATTAATAAAAATATGTAAACATTACAACAATAATTAAGAACTTATACTAATAAAACGTAGACATTACAATAGTTATTAAAAACTGAAACTAATAATCTAAGTTGTGCCGTTCTTTGATTGTTGCCTTAAGTTATTGAAGTTCGTGTAGTTGGCGTTTGGGCATAGTTGCGTCGAGGGGTGTGTTGTAGAAAATCAAGTCTTGTGTCCGGTTTGATTGTGCTGCCAATGCAAGTTGCTGATGTTGGATCTCAAGTTTCTCCCTTTTAAACTCCTCGGCTCGCCTTGCTGTTGCCTCTGCAAGCTCCAACTCTTTTTGCTTCAACTTTAAGTATTTCTCTTCCATATTCTTATTTTTTTTCCTTACTTACTGCTTGAACTTGAAAAAGTTCTTAGTTGTTGGCCTCAAACGTTTGGATCTAAGGTCTATAACGTGGTCAAGATATACCAAGTAAAATAAGAACAATGAATCTGTAAAAGCTTTAATATTGAATCTGTTATCTATCTTTACAATATGTATGTTCTAAATATATATACATAACGAATGGGTACAAGAGAATCGTTGTGATGCTTCGATCCATCCAACATATGTGTCCCTTAGTTTATAACTGCTTGTAACCGTTTTGTAACTGTCAAGAAAAATGCACTACTTGAATTTTGTTCTTCTGACTTTTGGGTTGACTTGGGTCGATTGGGTGTTTGACTTGGGTCGATTGGGATTAACCCAATATTCTCCCCCTTAATCACAATCGCTTTGTTGCAGATTTTTAACTCCAATTAGTTGTCTCATTGTGAGAAACTTGATCTTCGGTAGTGCTTTTGTGAGTATGTCAGCCTTCTGAAATTATCCACTTATGAACTCGACTTGTAAATCTTCTCTTTCGATGCATTCTCTTATAAAGTGGTATTTTATATCAATGTGCTTACTCCTTCCATGAAATACAGGTTTCTTCATTAGTTCTATGGCAGACTTGTTGTCGACCATTATTGTAACCTTTTCTTCTTATGTGTGTGTAAGCTTGCTTAGTAATCTCTTTAACCATAATGCTTGTGTTGCTGCTGCCGTTGCTGCAATAAATTCAGATTCACATGATGATAGAGCTATCGTGGCTTGCTTTTGCGTACTCCAGCAGATTGGTGATTCACCATAGTAGAATATAATTCCAGTAGTTCCTTTTCCTTCTTGAGTGTTGACTTCGTAGCTACTGTCACTATAACCTTGTATCTGGTTTCCTCTATTGTGTTTGTAGGTGATTCCATAGTCTTTTGTTCCTTTTACATAGCGTAGTACTTGCCTTATAGCTTTCATGTGTTGTTCCTTTGGTTCTTGCATAAAACGACTAAGTAATCCAACGGAATAACTTAAGTCGGGTCTTGTATGTAGCAGATATCTTAAGCATCCAATTAAACTTCTATATTCAGTTGAGTTGACCATTGTTTCTTCAGTGTTCTTTGTTAGTCTTGTTCCTGGATCCATAGGTATTAGAGTTTCGTTACAGTCTATCATTCCAACTTCTTTTAGGATCTTGCTTGCGTAGGCGGGTTGTTTTATTGATATGTCACCTCCAGTTTGTGTGACTTCAATTCCTAAATAGTAGGATAATAATCCTAGGTCACTCATCTCGAATTTTTCTTTCATTTGAGCTTTGAACTTGTCTATCTCCTCTTTTGGTGTGCCCGTGATGATTAAATCGTCTACATAGACTCCTACTAGAAGTATTTAGTCCTTTGATTTTTTCGTGTAGACAGCTTGTTCCAAAGCGCATTTCTTGAAATCTAAAGACTTCAAGGTGTTGTCTAATTTTATGTTCCATGCACGTGGTGCTTGTCTTAAACCGTATAGAGCCTTTATGAGTCTGTAGACTTTTCCATTATCTTCTTTCTTTATAAATCATTCGGGTTGTGTAATATACACTTCTTCTTTTAAATCTCCATGCAGAAATGCATATTTGACTTCAAGGTGATGTACTTCCTATTTATTATTAGTAGCTATGGCTAATAGTAATCGGACAATTTCCATTCTTGCTATAGGTGCAAAGACTTCTTCAAAGTCTATGCCATGATCTTGTATGTAGCCTTTAGCTACTAGTCTTGTTTTATGATTGACTATATTTTCATTAGCATCTTTCTTAGTCTTGAATACCCACTTTAATCCAATTGCTTTATGTCCTTTGGTAGAGTGGTTAGTTCTCATGTATTGTTCCTATTGATGGAATCTAATTCGACCTTCATTGCTTCAATCCATTTCTGATCGCTTGATGCTTCCTTGTAATTCTTAGGTTCATCTTCAGCCAGTAATACTTCCTCGGGTAATAATTCCTCGGTGTTATCGTATAAATCATTTAATGTTCTAAAACCTTGTAATGGTGTATGATCAAAGTTTGGATGTAAATTCCTAGTTGTGTTTGAATTACTTTGATAAGTTGATCGTACTGAGGTAGTTGGTGTAATTTGAGAGTTTACTCTCGATGAAATTGTTAATGGAGTGTGAAGTGTTTGTGATTGTGAGGCTGAGTTTGTTGTTGATGTTGCATATTCATCATCATCATTGTTAGGGAAATTGTTGTCTTCTTCATTTGGTTGGATTTCTTGTTCCTGATGTTCACTTGTAGCTTAAAGGTTTTCGACTTCGAAGTCAAACCATTCAGGTTCATCATTAGTGTGCTCATTCAAGTAATCCTTCCAATCCCGTGCTTCATCCTCTTTAAACTTCACATCTCTACTAACACATATCCTTTGTGTTGTTAGATCAAATAGTCGGTAGGCTTTTGATCCTTGTTCGTTTCCTAATTATACCATTTTGTTGTTTCTATCATCTAACTTCGTCAGACGTTGTGATGGTACCTTTGCATATGTTATGCAGGCAAAAACTTTAAGATTTTCTAAGTTTGGCTTTCTTTGTTTGATTACTTCATATGGAGTGATGTCTTCTAACTTTTGTAAGAACACTGTTTAGAATGTATATACCATGTCTAACAGCTTCAGCCCAAAATATTTGAGGCATGTTAGTTGCTTTCATCATGCATCTCGTTGTAGACATAATTGTCCTATTTCTTCGTTCAACTACTCCATTTTATTGCGGTGAGTAAGGTGCAGTAAGTTGTCGTGCTATGCCATTTTCTTTGCAGTATTGAGTGAATTCATTAGATGTGAATTCTCCTCCATGATCAGTTCTTAACATTTTTAATGTTCTCCTCAGCTCCTTCTCTATCGTATTCTTGTATTCCTTGAAAGTATCAAATGCTTGATCTTTCGTGTTTAGTAAATATGCCCACATATATCTTGAGTAGTCATCGACTAGTAAAAATATGTATTTCTTTTTAGATGGTGTTGGTGGTGTGATTGGTCCACATAAATCTCCATATACTAAATCTAAAGGTGATGTTGATCTAGTCTTTTCTTTCTTGGGAAATGGCGCTCTACTGTGTTTACCAACTAAACAAACATCACAGATTTATGTTGTATGTTTAATGGCATGTATTCCTTGAACTAACTCTCTTTGAGTCATAGATTTTAGTGATTCAAAGTTGAGATGTCCTAGTCTTGCGTGCCAAAACCAAGTATTGTCCTTCAAGTTTGCTAATAAGCAAATAGGTGTGCCTATCTCCAGACTTTCTTTGTATAGACGGTTTCTCTGTCTTGTGACTTTCATGAAGATTTTGTTGTCCATGTCATAAAGTCGTAATTCATCATCTTCCATTACTACTTTACAATCGATTTCGGTGAATTGTCCAAGGCTCAATAAGTTGTTTTTTAAGCTGGGAATGTAATATACGTGTGATATAATTTTTGTTTTTCGTCATCATATTCTATTAAGATTGAACATTTTCCTTTGATCTCCGAATCTTACTTTTCCACTAACATTCTCATCTAGCTCTTTAAAGTGTTCTCTCATTCCAGTCATATGATTGCTGGCTCCATTGTCTAAATACCATAGACTATCAACATTTGTCTCTTTATATGTGGGTCTTCTAATATTGCCATTAGTAAGGTAGGTTCTAAGTCCTCCTCGACAAGATTAGATTGCATACTAGAGTTTGTCTTTGAATGACACTTAGTTGCATAATGATCCATCTTATTACATTTGTAACATTTTAGTTTGCTAAGATCAAAGTTTGATTTGTTGAAGTTGTTTTGAGAGGTTTCTCCATCTTTCTTTTCTTCCTTAAATTTTTCGTGGTTTCTTCCTTGAGAAAATTTATACTTTACACGTCCACATCCTCTAAAATGTTTTCCTCTATTGTCATGTCGTGTGAACATCAATTTTTCTTGATTGTCCACCTGTTTTCCTTTCTTGAACTTAATCCTTTCTTCATAAGTATTAAGTCTTCCGATTGCCTCTTCCAATGTCATCGTACTTAGTTCGGAATATTGTTCTATAGATGCGACTATATGCAGATACCTATCGGGTACAACATTTAGTAGTTTTCGTACTAAGGTTTGATCTTCTATTGTGTGTCCTAGGCTAGCGGCTTTGTTTACGAGTGTTGTTAGTTTTGTAGTGAAGGTGTCGATTGTCTCGTCTTCCTTCATATATAACATCTCAAAGTCGGATTTGAGTGTTTGCAGTATTGCTTGTTGAACTCTGTCTTCGCCAACGTGTCTAGTTGTCAAAGGATTCCAAATGGCTTTCGCGGTTTTGTGCTTTGTTATTTGAAGTAATTTTTCTTCGGGTAAGGCTTGATAAAGGAAAGCAATAGCAGTTTTGTCTTTTTCTTATCGAGTTGAGTCGTTTCAGTCGGCTCTATTATTTCCCATAAACCATTATCTTCGAGAATGATTTGCATTCGAATTGCCCGTAAAGAGTAATTCGCGGGCTTTAGGATTGGGCATTGAAATTGAGGTGTACTAGTTGTACTAAGTTTCTTATTTCCACTTCCTTTAGTCATATCTTAAAGATATTGACAATAAATCTCCAAAAGAATTTAACATGAAGTGTGTTGAAAATTTTTTATTTCTAATGAGCTCTTATGTTTTATTTTTTCTTAAAAGGTATAAAACCTTATAGGTATAGTTTTAATCAAAAAACTATCTTCGGAGATTATATATTCTAAAATGAATAACCTAAGGTTAATTACTCCTTAAAAATTATTCCTAATCAATATAATAAGCAGTGTAATCACTGGGTTATTATACTATCTAAAATTTGACAAGATACTAATTTGAAAGTAAAAGTAACTTATAAAAAAATTAATATATATCAAAAATAATATATGCTATATAAAAATATATAAAAGTTGAAAGGGTGGCTTTTGTAAACTTTGGAACCTAGAGGGGTTGATGGTCTAACCCATAGCCTAAAAAATCCTTTGATGTAGCCCTAGTATTTGAACGCGTCTCTTTATTATTTTCTTATCTCTTAATTGAGATAGAATAACGCGTCCCTTTTGAGACTTGTATCTTCTGTCTCTCTTCTTTTGGGATAGTTCCCGTTCTTTTTCTTCTCCAAATCTGATGGTTGACCGCCTGTTGATAAGGCAAGGTTGATCGTTCTTGTTCTTCTCCGGTTTGTTGTGTTCTTCGCGAGCACTTATAATCCCACAAGATGAAACCTAGGGTTTCGTTTAATTGGGGGTTTTCTAACCGTGTAAAAATTTGATGATTGGAGTTATAAATTGAGTCAATTGATGATTCAATTTAATGTTATGGGCTTGATTCCTCAATGAAGAGGTGTGTTTGTTCTTTGTTGTGAATCATTTTAATTTCTGCCCATTGATGACTTTTGTGTTATCGAATTTGGTATATGGTTTTTTTTGTTTTTTGAATCGATTCGACTGGTTTTTTTTGCAAATGATAAAAGGAGCCTTTTTTTTTTATGCCGGTAAATAATCACTTTTGTGATTGATACCTGGGTGACGAAAAAGTGGATTCTTTGATGAAAACACAATAAAATGATTCTTTGATTATTGTGGTCCTACTGGTTTTGCAAACTTTTTTTTTTACCGAGACTCAGGGTTGTTTCGATTCAAGAACAAGGTTTAGAAAGACCTTGGTATATAATGATTTGGTTAAGAATTACCAAACCTGCTCTGATACCAATTGTTTGCCTCAAACGTTTGGATCTATGGTCTATAACGTGGTCAAGATATACCAAGTAAAATAACAACAATGAATCTATAAAAGCTTTAATATTGAATCTGTCATGTATCTTTACAATCATTATGTTCTAAGTATATATACATAACGAATGGGTACAAGAGAATCGTTGTGATGGTTCGATCCATCCAACAGATGTGTCCCTTAGTTTATAACTGCTTGTAACCGTTTTGTAACTGTCAAGAAAACTGGCATAGTTGACTTTTGTTCTTCTGACTTTTGGGTTGACTTGGGTCGATTGGGTGTTTGACTTGGGTCGATTGGGATTAACCCAATAGTGGCCATCGTACTAACAAATGATTTAGGTGGCTCACTAGAGGAGGTGGGTGCTTTCTTCTTGGCTGCGTCACGACTTTTTGGTCGTGATTCTCCAGTCTCGCCCTCTTCAGAATCATCCACATCTTGGGGATTAAAAGGACCTCTTGTTGACCCCGATGTGGTTTCCGAAGTCTTGGATTTCTTTCGACTATTCGAAGTGAAAGAAGGCATCTCAACAGTGTTCCAAGCAGAATGCTTGCTCAAAACTTTCCAACACTCTTTCAACGTAAACTCATGCTTGTGAATCACACGGTATTCTTTACAAGCTTTTTCATAGTCGTCTTCGTCATTCTCACCATTCCCGTGATTCTTCTTGATATTATCCATAATTGCACAAAAGAAACCAACCCTAGAACGAATCCTACCCTTCTATTTGGTCGTGATGGAGTCGTAGGTTCTTTTTGAACCAGTTTCTTGTTCAAAGTACGTTATCACCTCCTCCCAAAACCCATTCCGGTTGATAACGTTCCTTCTAGCCGAATTTTCTAGCACATGTATCCAAGCTTTACAAAGCACGACCTCTTCCTCCTTTGTCCATGGTTCGGGCTTTTTGTTTGCAACATTCTTGCCCTTCTCCTTTGTAGCTCGTTTTGAACCCTTCTTTGATTTGACGGGTGACGTGTCTTCGACATCGTCTTCAAGACGAATAGAACCGTGGTATGAACCGTGCCCCGAACCTTGCCCCATCGAAGCATCTTGACTCGGGTATTGTTGAGACGTATAGTTTTGAGGAGGGTATTCCATAAAAATCTTCAAAATCCATATCAAGATTAACACCATGAAGCGATGAAAACGATTGATTTGGTTGGGAAGATTGGGAGAAATCCATGTTAGGATGATATGACGACCCGCTTGGTGATTGGTTTTGATTTATATTAGGACAACCCGGTGGGAAATATGGACGATTGACGTAAAATGGGTTTTAATTTTGGTTGGGTCGTGGTAGTCGTGTTTGATATTCAAAACCAGGTGCACGAAAAGAATACCCTGATTTTGTGTTGGTGTTACACCGGTTAATTCAAATGGTGGATCTGGTGAGAAATTCAAATTCAGGGAATTTTGGGGAACTCTGGATCGTCGGTTTTTTGATGTTGGAGTCTTTTTTTGTGACATGATAAATATTGATGAGAAGTTGTTTTAATTGTGTTTGAAATTTTGTGTTTAAAAATGTGTTTGAGGTTGGTATTTATAATGTTGTAAAAGTGGTAAAGCTTTTAATTTTTTTTAATGCAAAACGGTACAAAGTGTGCTTCCCAAATCGGTTGCTTGAGCAACCTAGTTCGTCCATATTGAGGCAACCGACCGTGTGAAACCCAAAACCCACAATGGGGCAACCGAGCCTCAACCTCACACAACCCTTTGGGTCGACCGACCCATTGTGGTGAGCCTAATATAAGAGGCTATAATCTAAAAACCCTTGCTGCTTCACCCTGGCAAAAAAAAAAAAAAATCATGTTAAATGCAATAACACGTTAAAAACATTACATAATTTAAATAAAATAAAGTATCATACTTAAATTAATTTTATACATTTTAGGGACTTATAATGTACAAAGAAGAGAAAAAAATTAGAGACTAACAAACAAAATTTACTGTTCATAAGAAAACTAAAATGTATAAAGACTTTTTTAAATATGGGTTAATTAGCAAGCTACAACCTTTAACTATAAACTAATGGTAAAGGAAATTACATATCTCATCTTATTAAATTTTTATGTAAGTGAATTGGAATATGTATTTCTTAAAAGAAAATCAGGATATAACAATGAAATCCCAATGACTAACGGAATGACTAACAAATAAAACCTAAGGACTATACATTTTAGTGACTAATAATGTAAAAATAATGAGGGACTGACAATGAAAACCGGATAACTAATGGTAGAAGTAACAAAGAAAACCAAAAAGGACTAATTTTATATCTCAAAATTTTTTTGGGACTAACAATAAAAACCCAATAACTAATGGAATGATCAACAAAGAAAAACTCAAGGAATATACATTTAAGGGACTAAATATGTAAAAGAAATAATTCAGGGACTGACAATGCAAAATGAATAACTAACGAAAGAAGTAACAATGAAATTCAAAAGACTAACATGTAAGAAAAACTAATCATGAAAGACTAATAATGTTTTTACTATTCATTATATAGTATAAGAATAGTAAAATAACATTTGATAAATGTTATATATAGAATTTGAAACTAACCCGTGTATTGGCTTTATTTTTCTTTTATTAACTAGTTATATATAAGACCAATGCACGCACGGGGTTCGGAGATAAGTCAAATTTAGTTGATATATCATACACAGATTTTTGAAATGTTGTGTGTTTTTATTAAAAAAATGATCATAAATAATGATCTTTTTGTATATTTGTTTCGGATTCAAATATTCAAGATGAAATTAAGCAAGAACTAGAAAAAGGTGTATTTAACCCGTGCATGTATACGCTGAATTATCGTTACTAAAACTTAAGAATACATTACCTTGTAAATATAAACGGCCAAAATTTTTGCCATCATTCATGTAAAATCAGTAATTCAATAAATATTTAATCATACGGGTATTTTTTCAGTTGAATTTAAGTTTGTTTTAATTTTTCCGCAATATCTATACTACATATAATAGAAAAACAGTCAAAGTTGAAAAGTGAAAAGTTGAAAAGTGAAAATTGGTCAATGGAGAGAGAAATACATAGTGTAATTAATACTCTTATTAAAACACCCCATTAATTAAAAGTACAATAATTTTTTCACATTGTACAACTAATTAAAAGCACATCTGCCAAATAAAAAACAACCAATTAAAACAACCCTTACTAATAAGTACAAAATTTTCATAACACACAATTTAAAGAAACTACAACATAATCCAAAATATAAAATAATTAAACACACCAACTAATGTTATTTTTATAACACTCTAACAAGTTGATGGTACATACACTTTTGAAAACCGGACCGAACCGGACCAACGTGTTCAACCGGGAACCGGTGTCGCCACCGGTTTGGCTAACCAATTAAAGCCATCCGAAAATGAACCAGAGAGGACCCGTTGAAACCGATACAAATTGGTGAATCATGTCTCATCGAGATCTATTTCTCCGGTTAATCGTCACAGGGTACCCGCCGCTGAAACGCGCTGGTACCCTGCTATATCCTATATATAAAGGAAAAACCAAAAAGTAAAAAGTGAAAAGTTTAAACTAAAAGAGGAAATATTGAAGACATATATTTCAGAAGGAAACTGTTGATACACATAGAAAACCGGGTTGACCCGGGATGCTTCAAACCCTACGGGTTGACCCGATTTAATTTGACCTGTTTTCGACCCAACCTGTCAGGTTGACTCGGTTTAAATCGACCTGTTTTTTGACCGGAATGGATCAACCGGTTGAACCACCCGGGTCGAACCGGGTTTCAAATTTGATAAAATTATATGAGAAATGATGAAGTAGTTGTGGAACCCGTGACAAATTTGAAAAAAATGAGAGACCAAGTAACTGTAGTTTTTTGTTGTTTATTTTGCTTTGACACATGTACTTATTCATTTGTATAATGTTATTTTGAAAAATGTTGGTCTTGCACCACTTAAGGGACTAGCATATATGAATCGTCTTTTAAAAGTTAATATATATTGTATAGCCCTTTGTCCAGTATATCAATAATGTTATGTAAGTTTATTAGAATCACAAAATTAAATAGTATTGTTATCTTTATCGATAATTATTTGTATCCCAAACAAATAGCTTTAAACAATGCTTAAATATTTATGCAAATTGATAGTACAAAATAATCTTATTATGGTGATAATTTGTAAGGTTCCAAGTTTAAAAGCCACACACCAAATGATAAACGCTACACATGTAAATAAAAATATAGTTATCACTGCCAAAATTACCGACAAAGCAAGAAAAGATGGTCACACACATTGGTTATACCTCTAAACTACAATATAATATTGTCAACTACATAATACCTTTGCTTTTTGTAATGCTTGAATCTATTATTACTAAAATCCTAATAACATAAAACAATCACATTAGAAAATATACTCCCACTCTTAGATCGACTCCACATAATTTTTTTGAAAAACTGTATATTTCTGCTGCTATGCAACCACGCATCAGAATTATAGTTATTCGAAAATGATTCTCTAACGCTACAAATATATTTTGTTGAAAGAAACTTATGGGTCGTCAGAATTTTGTAGAAAACTAGACACCTCTGCCGCTAAGCGCAGGTACTCGTCTAGTCCCCCAAAAGACTCTACGGGATTTGTTCTATCTATACTATCTATAATGGAAAAACCAACTATTCTTGAAAGTGAAAAGTGAAAACTTAATCTATTTAAGAAAACCAACTAATACACGGATGGAAACTTAGTTATGTACCTATTAGCGGAAACTATTCAATAATTATAATCTCGGAAAGTATTCAATCATATAATGTACACGGCTGAAAACTTATGCCGTTATAAAATTCTATTGTTGTGCACGTGTAGTCGTCTAATATCTCTATATAGATAGAAGTATTAAGCCTCAAAATATAAAGGCAACCATTTGATACTATCAAAGTCTGCATTAAATCTTTACAAACTAATGGATGTAAAAAACTCCTTCCACTTAAATGGGCAAGAAAGCATGTATGACTAATCTATGCACATGGACGAACCCATATGTATGTTGGATGTGGCATGAGCTAAATTCGATTTTAGGTCACGAAGTACAAAAACAATTCAAAATTGCCTTTTTATGGTATGTGCAACCTTAAAAAGATATTTTTTTTTTGTTACTTTCATTTCTTACGGTGTAACTTTGGTCAGCCCAACATTTTTTTTTGCAACACCTCCTTTAAAATCCTGAGTCTGTCCCTGACTATGCGGAGTAGACGCTATTTAGCAGTACATTATGGTCATCTTGTTAAAAGTGTTCTTTGAGTTTAAAGGTGATGCAATGGAGTATATTATGTTGTCAATTGTTAGGTGGGAACAAGCATCTACATACTTTATTGAAAGGAATACAAATCTATATTGCTTTTGGAAAGCTAAATTTCATAGTTTTATGGAATATTCGGAATATATTTACCGCCGTTAAAGATATTTTCATATATATTCATCTAATTATTGAAATTTCATTGATCACGAAGGATCACATGGATTGAATAGGTGGTCCACAATTATAGAAGCTGCTTTTTAAAAAGGTCCAGAATCACAAATACTCCAATCATTGTGATTATAGCCATGTCCCCGTAATCTTCGGTCTTGACTTGAATGATACAACAATAATAATACAAAATCCCGTCAGAGCAGTGGTAGATCCAGGAATCTGAAACGGGGTATGCACAATTTTTAGTAAAGTTATAAGAAGAAAATCGGTTTTTAAGTTGCGGTTTTCAAGTCGGGTAAAGACAAATACTCATCAATATCTTTCTATAACAATCTATGTCACATATAACAAAATAGATAATAGAAATAGAAAAGCGTAATAGTTACGAATACAAATCTTGGTTCATAAATCCTAAATGAGCTATCCAATTTTTAAATAACCATGAACCCAAAATAAACACAAGGAACTAAAAATATTGAATATGTTTAAGTGAGAGTGCAAATTAAGTCAATTGGGCTTCCGGGGAAATAGATGGACCTAAGTTGTGGATTAAATAGAGTAAAACATAACCGGGCTAGTAGAAAAACATAAAATTGACCTTTTGACCTACATCAAATGCCCTATTACTCACTCATTCTTCTTCTTAAAGAATGCCGCTGAAATAAAGACCAAAAGCGTTTTTCTTTCTTTTTTCTTTTTCTTTTCAACAATGCCAACTTGGATTAAGGTGTGCACTCACGTTTTTCTTGTCATTTAGATTGTCTGCACTCGTAAAATTTAGTGTATTTTGTGGTTACTTTTAAAAATTCCCGGATCTTTTCACACTAGCAATAATTTACGCAAGCGTAGGCACAAGCATACCTTGTATTCCAAGTAGATCCGCCCTTGCGTCAGAGGTGTTCGACCATTTGAAGTAAGATGTAGAAAATCAAGCCCTGTGGGATGAGGACTACTTTGATACCATTTTGACTTGAATCTGGAAGTCGGTGTGTCATGATATAGGAATGAATCAAAGGATTTCATGCATGTTGAATTACGGATGGTGAGCATATGATGTCTATGTCTTATGTATTAGGTGAAAACTGGGACATGCATGTGCCAAATGTTCAACAAAGAAAAAGTAAGCTCATCACAGTTGCAAATCACATGTTAAAACCTTAAAATATGAAAATTTTAGAAATCTATGATACATATAAAGCAAAAATATTTTTTTTTGCTTAAAACTTGAAAATTTTAAAAATGAGTAATGTTAAAACCTCAAAAACCTCCTTGAAACTTAAATTTTAATATTTTATTTACTTTCTCACATAAAATATAAAAATGTTATAATGAAATAGTTGACTTAACAATGTTTCCACTAAAAATTCTGAAAAATATGCATGACCACTTTAGTTTTGGTAACTTTTTAAGGGTAAATTACACGGTTCGTCCCTAAACTATACCCCGTAACCACATTTAGTTCTCCGTTTGACTTTTGTTGCACGGCTAGTCACGTTTTGGGTGTACGTATGGTGACCGGTTTGGTCCTCGGAGCCCCGTTATACTTAACACCACTTAAGTTTTCTCGTTGGTGGACTTTTTAACGAGGTTACTTCTGTCTTTTCAAGTCAAATCAATTGCGTGTTTGATCCCTTACTAACTATTCATCCAATCTCTCTCAAAAAACACACACCTAACTGCACCATTAATTATCCAGACACATGCTTTGTCTTCCAAATACAAAATTATCACAGGAACACCCATCAATTATCACAAACACACATACTCAAGGTTCCAACAATGAATCGTGGTAAGTCTCAAAGTTGTTATACTGGTTCTGCCTCTACTGGTGTTAGTTCCATTTTGAAAAGGAAATTGGCTCGGACGAATAGAGGTATTTATTGGAAAATTAGTTTTGCAAAATTTTGGACACTAATTAATATATGTATATGTTATATATATTTATATTTCTTGGTAGCTTTGCGTTCTCCTTGACGAGAGCTTCGCAACGAGCTAAAGCGTGTCCAAAATGGAGTTGAAATGAATGAGATATCGTGTCTCAAAGTGAGGCACTTGAAACACAAAAATTGGGTTTTGGGAGAGTATCCCTCATCGCCCCAAAAAGGAAATGAAAGCATGTTTATAAGGAAATCTTGAAAGTGGCTATCAAAATCTTTTAGTTGGTTTTACTACAATACCTGCGCGCGGGGGGGGGGGGGGGGGGGGGGGGGTGGTTGCAGATTTCAGGATTTCTGGGCCAAAATGAGTTCGAAGCTTCTGAACTCATGCGAGCCCGCGCGACCTACGAACACGAATGCAGCTCTGAAACCTCGCATACGTGCGTATCTTTTTGCTACAAATTCGAGATTCATTTTCCTAAATTCTGTAAATCTATTTTTGGAATAGATATGAAACTTATTGACAAAGTTTACAGAATATTGCTGTATAAATAATTTATGTGCAAATCGTGTTATAGTTTTAACAGATTTGCATATCTGTTTATAAAGAGGAAAATATTTTATCTTGGTGACCAAGATAGGTTTAGCCTATAAAATAAACGGTTCTTCATTCAGTTTTCGATACAGAAAATACTGCTCCAATACAGACGAATTCCAGCAATCTCTTCGATCAGAAACACACAAGTTTTCGGCGATCTTTCAGACAAGTTGTCAGGTCCGGTTGTACAACAGCTTTGGACATTGTACCCTGGGAAACAGACGGCGAATCGTTTTTAAGGGAATCGTGTTAAACACAAGCCTTGTTCCACGACCTTTTACTGCTTTCTTTTATATATCGTTATAGAGTCTGTCTTCTGCTTCTACCCCATTCTGTCTGTTATTTAATTTACTGTTGTTTAATTTTGTTAGTTTATTTATTGTTATTATAATCTGATTTTCATAAATAAAAGTGTACACCGTTTCCCACAGTCTTAAGACAGATTCGGTTTAACCGAATTTAAAAACACTTTGTTAAAATCGGATAAATTATTAACAGATTTTATAAATTGTTTCTGTCGAAACCTAGTTGAGTTTCTTTGGAAATCAATTTCAATTAAACAGATTTGGATTACAGACCTATAACACTTTTTAAGCAATTGTTTTTATCAGTTTATAACGAAACCAAGATTGAGTTTCTATTAAACCGATTTACTTGATCCATCGAAACCAAGATATAGTTTTGTTGAATCAGATCTGGTACAAGTAGATACCATTTACAATAGTTTGTGTTTGAATTTTCAGGATGACAAACACTACTACCCCTCCTGTGAATACTCCTGCCAACGTAACTGGTGCGCCAGTTACTAACACGGTTGCTAATCATGCTGAGAAACCAGAGAAATTCAATGGGCAGAATTTTAAGAGGTGGCAACAGAAGATGTTCTTCTATCTCACTACTTTGAACCTTGTGCGGTTCTTAAAAGAGAACGCACCTAACGTGGAACCTCCTGTAGAAGGTCTATCCTCTAATCAACAGGCTGTTCAAACCTTGGAAGTATGGAAACATTCAGACTTTTTGTGTCACAATTATGTTCTGAATGGTTTGGTGGACTCTTTGTACAACTTGTACTGCAAGACCAAGACTGCCAAAGAATTATGGGAGTCATTGGAATGCAAGTACAAAACTCAGGATGCTAGTACAAAGAAGTTTGTGGTAGCTCATTTTTTGGATTACAAGATGGTTGATTCAAAGAATGTGATAAGTCAGGTTCAAGATCTGCAGGTTTTGCTACACGACATTCATGCTGAGGGAATGACCTTGAGTGAAACTTTTCAAGTTGCTGCTATTATTGAAAATTTACCTCCAAGCTGGGTAGAATTCAAGAACTACTGAAGCATAAGCAAAAGGAGATGAGTGTTGAAGACTTGGTTGTTCATGTTCGTATTGAAGAGGACAACAAGCTGGCTCAGAAAAACACTTATACGCATGATTCTGCCAAGGCAAATATGGTTGAGCATGCTTCGTCATCTTCAAGTCAAATATCAAAGGTAAAGGCAAAGGAAAAGGAAAGAATGACAAGAAGATCAAAGGGAAGTCTGAGTACCTTGCTCCTAAAGCTTCAATTGTGAAACAGAAGTTCCAAAGGGTGTGTTTCATTTGTGACTAGCCAGGTCACTGTGCTGCTAATTGTAAGATGCCAAAACGGGTGACTCCACGCCAAGCTAATATGGTGAATGAAGATGTGGACATGATTGCTATGGTGTCTGACGTCATTGTCATGATCTCTAAAGTTAACCTGGTAGGTACCAACAACAGGGAATGGTGGGTTGATACTGGGGCAACCCGTCATGTGTGTGCTGATAAGAATATGTTTCACTCTTTCAGAGCGGTTGATAGTGGAGAGAAGTTGTACATGGGAAACTCTGCAACTGCTGATATCAAGGGCGAAGGAGATGTAATCTTGAAGATGACATCCGAGAAAGAGCTCAAGTTGACTAATGTCTTCTATGTTACAGAGATTCGCAAGAATCTTGTGTCTGGTTGGCTGTTGAACAAGTTTGGTTTTCGACTTTTTTTTAGTCTGATAAGTTTGTTCTATCTAAGAATCAAATGTATGTTGTGTGGAAAATTAGAAGGGGGGGTTGAATAGTTTTGCCGATTTAAAGTTAGTTTCAAAAACTTTAGATTCGTTAGTATGTGAGATCTTATGGATGTAGAGAAAGTATAGATCTAATGATAAAGCAAGTAAATAAAGTAAAGCAAAGGGATAGAAATAACACAACCGATTTATAGTGGTTCGGCTACAAGGACACCTTCCTTGCCCTACTCCACTCCCCGAGTCACCTACTCGAGAGTTCAAGCACTATGTCAACAAACTCCTTCATTTGGCGGAGAAGCCTTCAGAACGTTGCTTACACCTTTTTCCGGTACAAAGCTAAATACCGAGTTCGTAACACGGTGGACCAAACTAACATGACTATTACACAACAAATATGTGAAATATGAAATACAAGATCTTGGCTACAAGAATCTTGCGGAGGAACAAAGCAATCAAGGACCCCTTGCTTGGATGACTTGTAGAATGCTCGTGATCTCGCCTTAGAGAAGGACCTATATGAGAATCACTAAAGAAAGAAAGAAGGAAGTACTCTCTAGATCAAGTGATCTTTTGTTAGAAGAGAATGAGAGTATATGAGAGAATTAGTAAGAAGAGGTGTGAGTTAGAATGAAGAAATGGCTCTCTATTTATAGGCAATTTTTGCCACTGTTCCCCGAATCCCACGGATCCCTCTCACTTGGGATCTATCTAATGTAATCCTAGGGATCCGTGGGACGCTCCTCTTTGCCCATGGGTTTTTTGGTTATGGGTCATGGGTTATGGGTTTGTCCATGGGTTTTCCTTTAGATTCAATGTATCTAATGAATACATTGTATCTAGTCAAATGGGTATGGGTCAATGGGTTATGGATATGATCCATGGGTTGTGGTTTTTACCCATCCTAATAAATTATTACAACAAATGATTAATTACAACATTTTTGTATTTAAATGGCTATATGTAAATGCTTTACAAAAATAACATGTATCCTTATAATTGTACTTAAGATAACATTATGTTTGTTATTAACAAAACACAAAGAGATCGCAAAATATTAATAAACGTTTTTACAGTTTCTTTGTATTAACAATCTCCCCCTTTTTGTTGATGACAAAACATAATGTTATGATGAGTAAAACTTAAGAATAGATGTATGTTTTGAAAGCCCCTAAGTTTTACTTCTTCTCCCCCCTTTTTGTCAAAACAAAAAGTTAACCATTCGAAGAAATAAAAGTGTGGAAAAATTAGTCCACGTATCGCTTACTCCCCCTTGACGGTAGCTCCCCCTAGTTTGGGGCGTCAAGTGAAGAAAAATAAAAAAAATCCTACAAAGAGAAGGGTTAGTAACATGCTTAAATAATCTTGTGATTGACGAGAATCAAGATTGGGAGCCAAGGTATGTAAACAAGGCCTTGTAATAAAACAACAAAGTGTAGTGGTATTTATACCACCTACAAGCATGTAAAAATAAGAACAAGACTTGTTCTTGAAAATGACTCAAAAGAAAAAGTACTAAAAATAGAAAATAGTAATAATGATCCCTTCCATGCTTGCATAAGGTTATGGATAAGTAATGATATTGATGCGATCAAGGATGAGGTTGAGTATGAATCGCATTTCTTCCCTAACTTCTATTGCAATTTCCCTAGTGGATTGGCAATGTTCACAATGTAAATGATGTGGGTAATGAGTACGAAAGTCTTTCGGGTTGTTTTGATTTCTGAGTTGCGGATGTTGTGGTGGAAAAATAGGAAAATACGGATCAAAGTTCGGAATGATTGGAAGTGGTGGTGGAAAAGAACCTAGATGTTCTTGTAGTTTAATGGGAGCTAAGGGTGGTTATGTTTCAAGATCATTGAATATTGTGTTTGGAGAATTTGGAGGTGTCAAAAAGGACATTTCTTTTTATTTTAGTTGTTGAGATCTTGTTGGAGTCGTAAGGAGTTCCAAAAGAGTGACTTTAGGTGGTGAGTAATTTGGTGATGAAGTTGGTGTATTCGTTGGTGATGAAGGAGGTGCTATAATGGAAGTATCTTGTGGTGAGTTATTTGATGGTGATGAGCCATATAATGATGGTTTTCCTAAGCAACAAGATCGGATGTTAATCCGTGCAGATATCCTAGAGTTTGATTGTGGTATTTTGGAGGGTGGAAGTACAAAGGTTTGGGTTTTATGAAGATGACTGTTTGTACTAGGTGATTCATCTAAGTTGTAAGAGCTTGTGAATGACATGGTGTTGTTTGATTGTGAAGATGAGATGAATATGCAAGCATTTTGGGAGTTCTATATATAGAAAAACAAAGCATTGTAATGAATGCTTGACCCAAAAATGTGGATTAAAGTCTAATGATTAGATATGAATTTAAGGCATGTGATCATGAGAACACAAGCATTAAAGAACATACTCCAAAATAAAATAATTGTTGGATTATTCATCCAAAGGGAGAAAAATAGAAGATAAAAACAGCTTCTGTCTCACGGATCCCACGGATCCTTCCTTTGAGGGATCCGTCCAGCATGAAGGCTGGGATCCGTGGGTCTGGTGATCCAGGCAGCACAAAATTTTCCTTTTGGAAATATTTTTGCCTAGTGTGTGCCTATATGCAAACTATTTGGAGTTGCGGTTATCTCGACTCCTAAGAAGAAAAAGAAAATAAACTAGAAGTGGAAAAGCATACTATTATGTGAGATAACCCGAAAACACATATTTAGTACTTGAGTACGTAATTTAGTGTTACCAATGCTCCTAATTCATTGTGGCTTTAAATGAATGTACCCGAAAACACATATTGGTTATGTGTCCCCTTTAGCATTCAAAAGACATGAGATGCAATGAAAACGAATTTTTATGTTGTATTAATAATGAAAAAGCGATTTGTCCTAAACGTGAGAAATTGCTTTTGTGAAATTGATACGGGAAGAAGTATCATTTTAGAAAGCATTTTGAAAAGAGATTTCTATGTTGTGAAATACAAACATTTTATCCTTTTGAAAGAAGGATGTGTATGTAACTCGTACTTATTTTGAAAGAAAATAAGAAAATTATAAGTGAAAAACTTATCTTGGGTTTTGAAAATTCCCGTATTGTTTGTGTTTTGTGCATGAAATAGAGATCCTAGACTCAGAAAGAAGAAGGCTAGTGTTTACATACCTTGTAGAGTCAAAAAGTAAGTTACGACGTTTGTTCCATGAGACCAAGACCAAGACGAAGTAGGTTGAATTGTTCCCACTTCAACGGTTTGGTGAGAACGTCGGCTATGTTGTCTTCGGATGCTACCTTCTCAATAGAGATGTTCCCCTTTTGAAAATTGTCTCTTAAGAAGTGATGACGAATCTCTATATTCTTTGTGCGAGAATGTAATACCATATTCTTGCTTAGATCTATGGCACCCTTGTTGTCACATAGTATGGCTATGTCACTAAGATGAATGTCGTAGTCGACTAACGCTGTTTCATACATAGTGCTTGTTGGCATGCTTTGCCGGCGGTGACGTATTCGGCTTCGGTTGTTGATATTGCTAATGCCGTTTGTTTCTTTGAAAACCAAGATGTTAAACAACATCCCATAAAAGTACATACCCACTTGTACTTTTTCGTTCAACATAATCACCTGCATGGTCAGAATCTGCATATACAATTGTTTATACTCCCGTGCCCTTAGGGTACCGTAATCCTAATTGTGTTGTACCCTTAATATATCTAAATATTCTTTTTACGGCTTCTAAGTGTGGTGTTTTAGGGTCTACTTGAAACCTAGCACATAAGCAAACACTAAACATGATATCTGGCCTACTTGCCGTGAGGTAGAGGAGACTACCTATCATGCCACGATATTTAGTATTATCGACGGATTCGCCGTCTTTATCTTTTGTGAGTTTGGTGTCGGATGACATTGGTGTCCTAATTGGTTTCGACTCTTCTAGACCGAATTTCTTTAACATCTCCTTTATGTATTTAGATTGATTAAAGAAGATACCATCTTTTACTTGTTTGATTTGTAGACCAAGAAAGAAACTAAGTTCTCCCATCATACTCATGTCGAACTCGTCATGCATGATTTTAAAGAAATCATCACACATGTCTTGACAAGTGGATTCGAATATAATATCATCTACATATATTTGCACTATGATTATATGTGACTCTCTTTTCTTAGTAAAAAGTGTGTTGTCAACTAACCCCATGGTATAGTTATGTTTAATTAAAAATGATTTGAGTCTATCATACCAAGCTTTTGGAGCTTGTTTAAGACCATAAAGGGTTTTTTTTTTTAATTTATACACATGTTTAGGTTTTTCAAAATCGATGAAGCCCGGAGGTTGAGCTACATATACTTCTTTATTAATGAAACCATTTAGAAAAGCACTTTTGACATCCATTTGATAAAGCTTTAGATTGTTAGCACAAGCATACGCAAGAAGTATTCTTATAGACTCTAATCTAGCCACGGGGGCATAGGTCTCATCAAAGTCTATCCCTTCTTGTTGGTTATACCCTTGGGCAACGAGTCTAGCCTTGTTTCTAGACACTATTCCATTTGCATCTAATTTGTTTTTATAAACCCATTTGGTTCCTATTATGGTTTGTTTACTAGGTGGAGGGACAAGTGTCCAAACATCATTAGAAACAAATTGATTTAATTCTTCTTGCATAGAGCCATTACCCAACTTTCATCTTTTATGGCTTCTTGTGTATTCTTAGGTTCTATGGTTGAAACGAAACAAAACAAGCTACTTTGGTTTTGAACTTGAGACCTTAATGTTCGTTCGTTTAGTTTTCCTATGACCTTATCTACGGGGTGATCTTTGGACTCTTTAATGTTTATGACTTCATCATTTAAAGGTTCTTCTTCTTCATTTATCTTTTTCTTTATTACTATAGATTCACTTTCTACAATCTCGTCATCGACTAGAGGTGGAGAGGGTTTGGGTGGACTTTCATCAAATTTTATATTTAATGACTCTTCTACCTTCATTGTTTCTTTGTTTAATATGACGTAAGCTTTGCTATTTGGAGAGTAACCTAGAAAGATACCTTCGGTTGATTTAGGATTAAATTTTGTAAGGTAATCTTTAGTGTTAAGAATAAAACATTTGCTACCAAAGACTATAAAGTGATCTAACGTAGGCTTTTTGCCTCGGAGTAACTCGTATGGAGTTTTTCCTAAGATTGGTCTAATTAAGACTCGATTGAGTATGTACGTTGAAGTATCAATGACATTGCACCAAAACTTTTGAGGTATGGATTGCTCATTAAGCATGGTTCGACTCATTTCTTGTAGGGTTCTATTCTTTCTTTCAACTACCCTATTCGATTGTGGAGTGCGCGGAGCTGAGAAGTTGTGAGTAATGTTGGGATTTAATACTCATAACAATTATACAAAATCAAATAACATCATCAAAGCATGCAGCGAAAGTAATTAGGAATAATACATGTAGATTAATTAACCGAATAAGAAAACGCGTACCTTTTAGCAATTCAAGAATCAAACGGTAATTAGAACAAGAACCAAAACCCAAAACCCTAACTTTAGGGTTTATACAATTCGACCCACCAAGAAAGTCGACCACCAAGATTTACAAGCACAAGCGTACTTGTTCTTCGTTCTTGTACACACGTACTAATAGCGATTTGATGTGAAAAGCTAGTTTCTTGAATCACAAATAAAACCACACTTGTTTCTTTAGCTTGGAAAAATCGATCCCTTGAGGAGGGGGTTACACCGATCGGCCAAGCAAAAGAGGGAGGAGAGGAGAAGAGAAATTAGGTTATTGGTGATCCAAGATTAAGTTGTGAATGAATACAAGGGTTTGTATTTATAGGTAACTTAACTTGGTGACCAAGTTTGAATGGGTTAGGGTTTGGGAACCCATAACCGATCGGCCAAAGCACCCTCAAGGGGTTCTAGAAATTTCCCGACTTGTAATTTCATCTCTAGTCCCTTTAGTTTATATTTAACGACTGTTAACCAAACCTCGTTAATTATTTAACTATTGTTATGTTTTATTTCGTGACTAAGAATTAATAATAACATTTTATATATTAATTATTAATATCAACTCTCATACGTAATGTGTGCAATCCCGAAGTCTCGAGTTCGAATCTGAACATACATATATTTAAAGATCCATAAAACCTTTCAGCTCCCACTTGGATATTACTAAATATAGTAATGACATTGGTTAGTCTAGCTTTAACACGCCAATGCCCCCTGATCGAATCGAGTATGGTCTCCTGGAAAAACCATTTAATGATTCATCATTTTTACTTATCCTTTTGTTACTAATACTACATTAACTATGAATATGGATCAAGTCATTTCATAAGTTAATATTCTGTTTCTCATTGTATTTGATTGAACAAGATTACCAAATCATCTGAACGTATTCCAGATAGATCTTGGGTATGGCCATACAAACATCTTGTCAACCCTACGAGGGGCCCAAATATAGTATTATGCTTTTGAAACAAATTCAAAGGAACAAATTCTCTTGACTACAAACATAACTCATGAACTTTGTAACACTTCTGAAAATAGCCTTTATAACTACCAGTTACGGATAGCGTTAGACTATCTTACACAAATGCACTACATTCATATAAGTTATCTGGTATCTCAAGTCTGAGGATAAACACTTCATGATATACTTAATGACAAAGATCCATAAAGTATCATCATGTAAAGTTGGGATGAGTCCTATATTCAATTCATTGAATATCATGTGAATCTGATATGTCCCACGCATCAATATACTTTAAAAGTATATTCTACCAAAACTTAGATTTGTCTTAATTCAATGACATTCCCACATCATTGATTGACAACGGATTATTTAGAATAACATAAGTTATTAACGGATTAAACATGCAAATATAGGATATAATATTAAGAAAATGAAAAATAAACATAAACAACTATTTTATTTCATTAAAATATTATTTGTTCATAACATCCTTTATCCAAATACTAATCACAGATCTGCATGAAACTACTAGCTAAACGAAGTCCTATCCCATCAGCATGGTCAGTAAGTTTTTCTTTTGGCAAAGGCTTCGTAAAGGGATCAGATAGATTATCATCTGTATGAACTTTGAGTAGATTGATTTCACCTATTTCGACTTGTTCTCGAACATAGTGATATCGACGAGGAAAATGTCTGGCGCCCTTCATGACTCCAGGCTCATTGGCAAATGTTATTGCAGCAGAGTTATCACAATACACATTTAAAGGTAATTCGATTGAGGGCATTACTCCGAGTCCCGAAATGAATTTCCTAATCCAAACAGCTTCCATCGCAGCTTCTGAAGCAGCTATGTACTCAACTTCTGTAATAGAAATCACAACCGTTGTTTGCTTCTTGCTCTTCCAGTCAACTGCTCCTCCATTAATGACAAAGACATAACCCGTCTGAGACTTCGTATCATCTTTATCAGTTTGGAATGACGCATCACAAAAACCTATAACATCAAGTTCTGCATCTGGATTTCCTCCATACACTAGAAACATTTCTTTAGTAGACCTTAGATACTTAAGAATGTTCTTAACAGCTTGCCAGTGTTTCACACCTAGGTTCTGTTGATACCGACTGGTGATATTCTGTGCAAATGCCACATCAGGCCTTGTACATCTCACAGCATACATGATAGATCCTACAGCTGAAGCATAAGGAACCTTCTTCATGTGTGCCACCTCTTCAGGTGTTGACGCGTGATGCGTGCCAAACAGTCAAGCTAAATCACACAAGCCGGCCACTTGTGAATGGCAGACCGTAATCAGCTTAAAACTGCCTAAACACAAATGCAATGAAGATCTGAGGAGTATAGTGTTTCCCCGGGTCGTTATGTCCCAGCGAGCTGTGCAATGGATTATCAAACGTATAGTGATCGGGAGATTTGAACAGAAAAGGAGATTTGGAATGATTATAGCTACAGGAAAAAGCCAACAAATTAAAACGGCTTAAATGCAAATTAAAGGAAATTAAAAAGATAAAATCTATTAAATAAACGCTATCACTATATTTAAAATGATGAACGTTTAAAACTTAAAACTAAAAACTTACGTTTAAATAAAAATTACGTAAACGCACAAAATAAAAAGTGAAACTTACACAATATTAAGCCTAAAAATATGAAAAGTACATTTTTACAATATAAAATCTGAAAAGATTCAGTATTAAAATAAAAAGTTCGAAATAAAGGATTAAAGAACATAAAATCCAATAATAATTAATCAATTTTTATCAAAAATTAATTATTATTAATTAATTAATCAATATTTTTATTAAAATAAAAAGATTTTTCAAAGAAAATAGTAATACTAACATTTTTACATGAAAAGTATAAAAATCCGAATTATAACACATTCAAAGTGAAAAATAAAACACGCAAATGCATTAAAAATAAATTTGCATTCAAAAATCAAAATTCAAAATTTGCAAGTAGTAAAATTTATATCACTATCGCAAATAAATTATCTAAAATAGAAAAATTAAAGGAAATTAAACGTAAATTCGGCAAAATTAAACAACCGAAAAAGGACATCGATATTAGTAAGGTTTAGAGGAAAAGACAAGTTTAGAGGGCTAGTGATATGCAAACTATTAGGTAACGTGTCGAGCGACCCTGTATTGCTGGGCCCCTTTGTGATATGAGGAGTCTAGAAGTAACGTA